>CAUYRH010047956.1:0-13731 GCA_963574655.1 Perodicticus potto | reverse complement strand
AGGAGACGGGGAAAGACCGGGAGAGGAATGGAGAGAACTTCTCTCTCCCCACTTGAATTCGCTCCCTCTACCAGGAGCTTTAGTGTTTTCTGTATTCTTTTCTGTAAATCAATTCTGTCTTACCACTGAGGGGTGGGGTGGGGGGGAAATAATGTAATGAAGAATAATAAAATACATGTATTTGAAAACTCAAAAAAAAAAAAAGTTAAGCCCAATCTTAAAAATTTATGAATGAGGAAGAAGAGAGGCACCTCACGTAACAGGAAGTAGCTAAGACAGCAAAGATAAGGAAAACATACTACCAAGTAGGAATCCATACTCCCATTTTCACAAACAGAGGAAACCTCTTAAAAGAGATATCCTGACATCTGGCCCATCTTCCCATCTCACTAAAAGATAAATTCTTAAACAAACATACTTTTTTTCTAGGCTTCCATTCCACAACCTTACTCTTTATACAGTGGTTTGTGATAAGCAAAACCTGATGCCACGTGGAAAAATCCAAAAACAGAAAGTGTTACTATAATTTTTAAAACTTTTGATTCATATAACTCTCAATGGAAAATTATCATTTCTACTGATATCATGCATTTAAAGTATTAATATTACCATCCACGAAATCTGATTATAACAATTTATACAGAATCACAGAAATAGAGAGTTTGAAAGAGACTAGCAAATTCTCATTTCAAGTGGGAATAATGTGAACGCCAGATGTTTAAGTCCAACCTCTCTTGACTTCCAGCCTAGATTACTACATGGAGAAAAGATGGTCTCACCCTGTCAACCTGGGTAGAGCACCAGGGAATCACAACTCATAGCAACCTCAAACTCTTGGGTTCAAGTGATCCTTTTACCCCAGCCTCCCAAATAGCTGAGACTACAGGTGCCAGTGATAACACCTGGCTAGTTTTTTTTTCACTAGAGACAGGGTCTCACTCAGGCTGGTCTTAAACTCTTGAGCTCAGGTAATCCACCCACATCGGCCTACTGGAGTGCTGGGATAACAGGTGTGAACCACCATGCCCAGCCCAGCTACATAAATTTTTAGCTTACTAAAAAATAATTAAAAAATTTCAAGGTGGTGATAGCAGACCATTGGGTTCTGTGCTACTGCAAATGCCGCACCTTATGAAGTTAGCCCTACAGAGGTGAATCTAACCACTCTCTTAAGAAAAGTTATTAAAAAAAAAAAGTTATTCACAATCTAATACATACTATAGATAGATCCCTGCAAATAAACACTCATCCCTAGGAATCTGGTATAGAGCAAAACCTGGAGTCAGAAATCCTACAGCCATTCACTAGCTTAGACTGTAACAAATCTTTTAATACTCCAAAACCATAAAACTGAGACAGAAGCTATCCTATTCCCATCTCACAAAGTTGTGACAATTCACTGAAATAAGGCCCCTACATCACATGGACACTATTATTACCACCATTCCCTTAATCAGTCATGGAAGGCAAAGTTTTTTCCAATGTTGGAGCCATTGTAAAACTGAAGGTAGAAGGGAGTGGGGTTTGCAATAATTACAGCTTATACGCAGATTCTCACCTTCAAGTTTAACAAGTGCTTATTTCCCATCCATGGTTTCTCAGCAAAAGAAAGGCATGTTGATTCCAAGTTCATCTCTGGAAAATGTGTAACCGTGCTGTCCAAAAGAAATACAGTGTTGAGCCCAAGGATTTAAAAATTTCTAGCAGCCACATTAAAAAGTAAAAAGAAATAGATGAAATTAAATTTAAAATTATGTTTTATTTAACCAAGATATCAAAAATACTATCCTTTCAACACGTCATCAATGGAAACTAGTGAGTTTTTTACATTTTGGGGTACCAAGTCCCAGACATCCAATGGGTATTTTACACTCACAGCACATCTTGATCCCACGTGGCTACTGGACAGTAAAGTCCAGGACACTACAGTAATACTAAGTGTACAAAGAATCCAATCACATGCTTTTAGTTGTTGTCTTCTACTTTTCTTACCATGGCAAATTAAGAGAGCAGTTTCAAGAAAATTCTTGCCCCCACCATCTTCAAGGAGAGGCACAGCACGTGACCGAATTTCCCTTAAAATATAAGTTACACAAAAGGCCTGCAAGAGCAGTCATTTGCTAAACAATTTAGCATAGCTCAAGGAATATGTGAGAGGCTTCATTCATCCTCCTAAGAAATTTTCATTATTCATACATGAAGAGACCAGAGCTCACGGGGAGCTAGGCAATTTAAGTAGAGTATATACTAGGGGACAAGTGCAACAGAGCATGTTACTATTCCGAGTAAAGCACCCATCTGGGGGCGACTCCCACGCTGCAGACACCTGGCTGAGGCCGGCGTCGGAGACCGGGACACGGCTCCGCACCATCCGCCGCGGCCCCAGCGCCCCGGGAGGTCTCCGCGCGCCCTCGGGCCGCCCGCAGCCGCGGGGCTCCCGCCGAGGCCCGAGCGGCCAATCGGCGCGGTTACCATCCCACCGTGCGGGACGCGACGGCCCGCTGAGCCTCCTAGAGCCGCTTCTGCCCGGGCCTTTCAACTAGACTTTCTCGGGCCCCTCGCGGGGGGTCTGCGGCGCTCCGGAGAGCCGAGACGCAGCCGGGCCGCACTCACCGACCTGAGGTGGCAGCGGTGGCAATTCAGCCGCCGCACAGCCGCTTCCGGCCTGGGCACCGCCCCTCTCGCCGCGGGAGCCAGGACGCGGGCAAGATGGCTGCCGTGGCGGCGCGGTCCGTCACCCGGACCACTGACTCGGCTGGGACCCACTACCCCTCCGCCACGCTTCGAGGACGCGCCACCGCACCTCGGCCTCGGAAGGGGAGTTCCCCGCCTGTGAGCCCCGCCCTCCTGTCCCGGTGTCGCCCCGCCCCGAGGCGGGGTCACTGCCCAGGAGGCCCCGCCCGCCGCCCGAGCGCTTCTGCCCTCCCCGCAGGCCCCGCCCCTGGGGCACGCGGGCGGGATCCCTGGGCTCTCTGGCTCCGACCGCTTTTCCCAGCCTAAAAGTCGCATTTTCAAGCACGTTAACATACTTTAGCTCATCTGATCAGTTTTAATTTCTATTAAAATTAAATAGAATTTAATTAGAACAGGATATGCAGTAAGAAGATCCAAGGTGTTTGATTCACGACGTATTCACTCATTGACTCATTCCACAAGTTTGTCTTGAGTACCTACCTACCTATTGTGTACCCAGCACTTTCCCGGAATGCTGGAGATACAGGAATGAGATAAAAAGAAACAGTCTAAGGCACCAGCCACGTACACCTGAGCTGGCGGGTTCGAATCCAGCCCCGGCCCGCCAAACAACAATGACGGCTGCAACCAAAACATGGCCGGGCGTTGTGGCGGGCGCCTGTAGTCCCAGCGCCTCCCATGGGAGGTGGAGGCGGGAGGCACTCTTGAGCCCAGGAGTTGGAGGTTGCTGTGAGCTGTGATGCCACGGCACTCTATCCAGGGTGTCAGCTTGAGGCTCTGTCTCAAAGAAAAAAAAAAAGAGGTGGTCCCGGCAGGACGCAGGCAATAAGAGTGGTGGACTGTTGGGACTAACAGCTACCCAGGAGGTTCGCCCGCTTGGTGTTGGGGATCCAGCAAAGCTTCTCTGAGGACCGCTAGGCTGAGCGGAGAAGAGTGCGGGAGTAGCCGCGGAAAGGGAACAGGGCTGGGGAACAGCAAGTGCTGGGACAGGAGCGAGGACATCGCAGTGGGGAAGTAGTAGAGCATGGATGAGTGAACAGGGGCGGTGGGGAGAGATGCTGGATTGGAAAGGCATTGGCAACCAGCCTAGGGCTTGGGGGGACTTCTTCCTAAAAGCAATGAAGAGTCATTGAAGGTTTTAGTCAGGTGAGTGGAATGATCATATGTTTCTCAGAGAGGTGGTGGGATGGAGTATATGGAAAAGGGAAGATAGAAACCCGCACTCTTCTCCGCTCAGCCTAGCGGTCCTCAGAGAAGCTTTGCTGGATCCCCAACACCAAGCGGGCGAACCTCCTGGGTAGCTGTTAGTCCCAACAGTCCGCCACTCTTATTGCGCGCGTCCTGCCGGGACCACCTCTTTTGATCGCATCCCTGTATCTCCAGCCTTCTGGCAAGGTGCTGGGTACACGCAGGTGGGTACTCAAGACAGTGGTACGGAGAGTGGGGATAGGGAGAAGTGGGTGGCCTGGGGAATGGTTAGGAGGCGCCGTGAAGAGAGCAGGGTGATTGACCGAGAGAGGCGGAAAGAGGATCCTAGGTTTCTGGCTTCCAAAACTGAGTGAAGCGTGCTGCCACAGGTATTACAAGTCTGACACAGAGGTTGTGTTCAGACGGCTGACGGTCTTTGCTTGTCTGTTCCTGCTTACAAGTGGGTGGTCTTGGGCTTGTGGTAGTGCTTGCTATAAATGGCATCATGACCTTAGTCCTGATGATCTTCAGGGAAGATGGTTTCAATAGGAGACTTTGGGGAGACGACTGCCTTCTCATTCCTGCGATAGGAAGAGTGGAGACAAGAAACCACTGTATTACTGAGGGAAGACACCACAGGATTCATCACTTCAAACACTATCTTGCCAATCTTCTCAATGGCTTTGGCCTTGGCTCCAAATCACCACACAAAACCTCAGATCAATACAAGACTTTCCTTATTTACTCCTACCCTTTCCCTTAGCACTCAGGAGATAACTCTGCCTCCTACTTAGAAAGAAAAAGTAATTAGGTAGGAATTCCCGGCTTCCCCCTCTCCTCCTTCCCACCTTCCTCCTCCTCTCTGCCCACATATTCATTCACTCCCATTCTTGTCTTCTGCTGACAGTGGAGGAGGAGGAATCTGTGTTTCTCCTTATTTGAGCCCTTGCGCCATCAGTTTTCTCCTCTTCTATGTATCTTTTCCATTTCTACTGGTTCTTTACCTTCAACACATACTTGATTCATTCTTATTTTCTCCTCAAAGGTGAGAAGTGTACTTGCTCTCATTAATCATACTTCTCCTGTTTCCCTTGAATTCACTCCAAGTCTTTTATGCCCACCTAAACTGCCACTTGTCAAGGTCACTCGTGACCTCCATACTGTCAGTTCCAATGGCGATAGCTTTACCATTGAAGTTTTTGACACTCTTGACTAATTCCTCTCTCTGGCAATACTTTGTTCACCACTCCCTCCTGATTTGTCTTCTGTCCCTATGACTTTGCTGTTCCTTGAACCTGGCAAGCATGCTGTTGCCTCAGGGCCCCTGTACTAGCTGCTCCCTCTGCTTTCTTCCATGAGAAATCTGCATGCCTCATCCTCTGCTTACTTGTCACTTACTACATGTAAATGAGCTCTTCGTCCTTCTGCTTTGCTTTTCTTCATAACATTTACCACAATTTCATAAATATGTTCATTCTTTACTTGCCTATAGCTGTCTTTTTCTAGAATATATGCTTCAAATTCCCATTTTTTTTTCATTCGGTCCTTTTTCTTCTTAGTAAGAAAGAGAATATACTTCTGTACCCAAATTTAAGCAGGGAACTTGGTGACCCAGTTAGAGATGACATTCTTGGGCCTCCCTTTCATATAAAAAAGTTGTGCTCTGTGAGATTTAGTAGAAGTGGATCATGTCCCCAAGAAGGGAAGCTGCTTGCCACAAACTTCCTCTTCCCTCTTCCTACTCTTTGACAAATAGCAAAAAGATATATGGACTGGAAACAAAAGCCAAGTATTAAGAAAGATGAAGCTGTCCTATTACCCTAATTCCCAGATTAATTGCAGGGAGCTGAGGCACCTTCTTTTTTGGATCAACCACAGATTTCTGGACTATTACATGAGAGAATACAAGCTTTGTTCTTTTAAAAGTCATAGTTAGCCAGGCCTGAAATGACAGCAGATTACAGAGGGAGTCATGCCTGTAATCATAGCACTTCGGGAGGCAGAGGCAGGAGGATCACTTGAGACCAGGAGTTTTAGACCAGCCAGAGCAATATAGTAGGCCCCATCTCCTCAAAAAAATTAAAAACTTAGCTAAGCATGATAGCATGCACCTGTAGTCCTAGCCACTCGGGAGGCTGAGGCAAGAGGATTCCTTGAGCCCACGATTTTGAGGTTGTAGTGAGCTTGGAGTAAGTTTGCAGCTATAATGCCAGCACTGTATTTTAGTCTGGGTGTCTAATAAATAAATGAATAAATAAAAATTACTATTTGTTTGGACTTGTTTGTTGTGACAGCTTAGCCAGCTTTCTAACTAATACCCAGGGGCTTTGTCTATTTTATTATCTGCTTAATTGCCAGGACCTAAAATAATGCATTACACAGAGAACATCGTCAATAAAAATTTGTTGAATACATCCTAAAACAGTATCTTTCTCTCGTCTACCTCCCCTTTAGCTAGTGTCTTTTCTCTGCTTTCTTTCCACCTTAGCTTTGTGAAATTGGATTCTTTTCACATTGTTACCAGTTCCTTGTACTCTAAAGTCCCTCATTCTTTTTGAGAACTGATTCCACTTCTCCACTAACCCAGGTTGCTTGTGGGCAGCAACCTTACAGTAAAGAACTTCGGATTTCTTCCAGCACCTGTTGCACAATAGGTACACATATTTTAAAAATATTTACTGAGTGGGTGAGTGCTTCGCATTTGTCAGAAAGATTAAACCATGTCAGAGAATTTGACAGTACGGTCTGAGGTTACATTAGTTACCTCTACTCAATATATATGCATTTTATATAATGGATCCCAGAATTGCTGTAGTTCAGTCTTGGTATTTTGTTTGTTTTAAATTTAAACTTTTGTGTTCTCAATAGGATGTTGTTCTTTTTAAGCTCTTCCATTTATGTTGTGATCCAGGATAGGAGCTGTTGTGGTTTTAAAACATAAAAGAATAGCAATCTAAAAACAGGTAACTTTCTTTTTGTTTATGGCTGTCCAGCCACAATACAGTTACCATAACACTGAAACATTGTGCAGAGTCTGTGACTGACTAGTCCCAACTCCTTTTACTTCCACATGCACAAAATCAGTCTATATTTAAAACCAAGTTTTATTCTTAGATGAAGGCTGAGTAGGCATCAAGCTGAAATTAAGGCCCTGTAAACATGTGACATGGGTTAGGTAATCTCTTCACAAAGATTGAGGGTGAGAAAATCTGAGCTATCTTAAAATAGAGATCTTCAAAAAGCTTTCTAGGATACTCCCTGATAATTTTTTTAAATCAATGTACTTCTTTATACATTTTGGGGATTGTATCTAATATTGTCAGAATGATTTACATCATTGCCAAGGATATGCTTTCTAACAAATTTTAAATGTTTAACTTGTAAATAAAACTGCTATATCACACTTTAAATGTCTCTAAAGGCATTTAAATACCTTAGTGAGAGATTCTCGCTATTATTCATTAAAAATTTGGGGGAATAAGCTATTGTTTAATTGTAGAGAATTATATATTACTGTATTTCTTTTTTCTACTTGAACTTGTATTGTCATTCTGCTTTCTTTATGGGATATTTATTTACTTATTTACCAAACAATTATATAGCATTTACTATGTGCTAGATATTTTATAATACAGATTCATTTATCATATTGTCTCAGGATTTTCTGGGAACTAGATTTCCAAATTCAGATTAGGATGTAAAATATTTATTAGGGAGTATCCTTGGGATTAACACCTGTAAATGGGAGGAGGAAGAAACAGGATTTGGCAGAGGGAGAAATAGATCTGTGATGGAATACTAACAAAGGCCTCAGCTATCCCATGGGCAACATTGGAATTGGAATTCCTTCAGAATTGTCCTGAGTTGAGGTCAGGGACCCAAGCCTTTATACTATACTACTGATGTGGCTGAATTATTAGATGTGAGCTGCCCATGGAAAGAAGCATTATTTTGAGTGAGGCAGTTTCACCAGGAAAGGCAGTTCCCAAAGACGGCTGACAGCATTTGTCTCCGCTGAAGGAATCAGTCCTTCATTACAGAGGAGAATGTGGAGGTGCATCACAGGGTTACCACGTATTCATCACAACTTTATGAGGATGATATATCATTTTTCCTATTTTATAGATGAGAAAACTAAAGCACAGAGAGGTTAAAAAATGGAATCAAGAGCTAGGACAAGAACTGGGACAATCTGGCTCCAGCATTGTGTTTCTAGCCCATACACTATTCAAAGGAACAACCATTTGATCTAATTCTATGCTGCCATGAAATTAATCTTTTAACACAGGAATTAGCAAACTTTTTCTGTGAAGGAACATTGAGTAAATATTTTCAGCTTTGCAAACTATTTCATCTTCAAAATATACCACTTTTGTCACAACTATGCTATTTTGCTGTTGTAGTGCAAAAGCAGCTTGCTATAGTTTGAATATTTGACCCTCCAGACCTCATAATGAAATTTGATTTCTCAGTGTTAGAGGAAGGGCCTGATGGGTGGTGTTTGGGTGATGGTGGTGGATTCCTCAAGTATGGCTAATGAAAGAGTCCTCCTCTACTATTTGCATTTGAGCTGATTGTTAAAAAGAGCCTGGCATATCCTTTCTCTTGCTTCCTCTCTGGCATGTGATCTCTGTACACACTGCCCCCCTTTTACCTTCTGCTATGAGTGAAAGCAGCCTGAACCCCTCACCAGAAGCAAGATGCTTCTTGTATAGCCTGTGGAATCATGAGCCAAATAAACCTCTTTACAAATTATCCAGCCTCCAGTATTCATTCATAGCAATAATAATAGACTAAGACACAGTCATAGAGACAGTACAAAAACAAATGGGCATGACCGTATACTAACAAAACTTTATTTACAGTACAGACGGCAAGCTAGAGTGGTTTGTTGACCCCTATTTTATTTATTTATTTATTTTTGTTTTATTTTATTATTTTTTTATTTTCAAATTGTTTATGGCTGACAACAGAGATGAGTGGTTATGACAGAAACTGGATAGCTCACAAACCCTAGACTATTTACTGTCTGCCCCCTTAGAGAAAAAGTTAGTCAAGTTCTGGTGTAGGGCATGGCCTCTGGAGTCAGCCTGCCTGGTTTTGCATCCTGACCAGCTTTTTTTTAGTTGAATGACTATAAGGAAGTTGCCCCATTCCATGTCCCAGTTTCTCCATCTTTATTTATTTTTGTTGTTGTTGGGGATTCATTAAGGGTACAAGAGACCAGGTTACACTGATTGAATTTGTTAGGTAAGGTCCCTCTTATTGCTTGTGTCTTTCCCCTAAAAAGTGTGTCACACACTGAGCCCCCCTCTCCTTTTCCTCCTTCCCACTCTTTGCTCTTCCTCCTCCCATCCCCCCACTCCTTCCCTCTCTCTGCTCTTCCTTTCCGCCATCCCCTACCTCCTTCTCTCTCTCTCTCTGATCTCCCCTTCTCTCACCCCCCACCATGTACTAGGTCATTAATTGTCCTTATATCAAAATTGAGTACATAGGATTAATGCTTCTCCATTCTTGTGATGCTTTACTAAGAATAATGTGTTCCACTTCCATCCAGGTTAATACAAAGGCTGTAAAGTCTCCATATTTTTAATGGCTGAATAGTATTCCATGGTATATATATACACGACAGCTTGTTAATCCGTTCCTGGGTTGGTGGGCATTGGGCTGTTTCCACATTTTGGCGATTGTAAATTGAACTGCAGTAAACAGTCTAGTGCAAGTGTCCTTATGATAAAAGGATTTTTTTCCTTTTGGGTACATGCCCTGTAAAAGGATTGCAGGATCAAATGGGAGGTCTAGCTTGAGTTCTTTGAGAGTTCTCCATACTTCCTTCCAAAAAGGTTGTTATTAGTTTGCAGTCCCACCAGCAATGTAAAAGTGTTCCTTCTCTCCACATTCACGCCAACATCTGCAGTTTTGAGATTTGGTGATGTGTGCCATTCTCTCTGGGGTTAGATGGTATCTCAGGGTGGTTTTCATTTGCATTTCTCTAATAATTAGGGATGAAGAGCATTTTTCATATGTTTATTAGCCATTCGTCTGTCTGTCTTCTTTAGAGACAGTTCTATCATGTCTCTTGCCCATTGATATATGGGATTATTGGCTTTTTTCATGTAGATTAATTTTAGTTCTCTATAGATCCTAGTTATTAAGCTTATGTATGATTCAAAATATGCAAATATCCTTTCCCATTGTGTAGGTTGCCTATTTGCTTTGGTTGTTGTCTCCTTAGCTGTACAGAAGCTTTTTAGTTTCATTCAATCACATTTATTTATTTTTGTTGTTGTTGCGATTGCTGTGGAGGTCTTCATCATAAAGTCCTTCCCCAGGCTGATAGCTTCCAGTGTTTTCCCCACGCTTTCTTTGAGGCTCCTAATTGTTTCATGCCTCAGATTAAGGTCTTTTATTCATCTTGAATCAATTTTTGTGAGTGGAGAAAGGTGTGGGTCAAGTTTCAGTTATCTACCCATAGATATCCAGTTCTCCCAGTACCATTTATTGAATAGGGAGTCTTTCCCCCACTGTATGTTCTTGTTTGGTTTATTGAAGATTAGGTGGCTGTAAGATGTTAGTTTCATTTCCTGGTTTTCTATTCAGTTCCAAATATCTATGTCTCTATTTTTGTGCCAGTACCATGCTGTTTGGACCATGATGGCCTTGTAGTATAGCCTAAAGTCTGGTATGCTGATGCCCCCCAGCTTTGTTTTTATTACTAAGAACTGCCTTAGCTATATGGATTTTTTCTCGTTCCATACAAAATGCAGAATCACTTTTTTCAAGTCTCGAAAGTACAATGTTGGTATTTTAATAGGGGGGCTTTGAATTGGTAGATTGCTTTGGGAAGTATAGACATTTTCACAATGTTGATTCTTCCCAGACAAGAGCATGGAATTTGTTAATATCCTCTGCTATTTCTTTTCTTAGGGTTTCATAATTTTCTTTACAGAGGTTCTTCACCTCTTTTGTTAGGTATATTTGTTGACCCTTATTTTAGAAAATTATTTAAAGATAGAAGAAACATTATGGTTTGCTGTTATAGGAATAAAAATACTACTGAGTGGAGCAAACATAAAGATCTTAGTGTTATTTTAACAGGCTAAATTTTAATAGTAGATTCTCTGTGTGGTAGGTTTAAAAGTGATTATTATTTTCTGCATTATACTTTTCTGTGTTCTCTAAATTAAAGTGCATTTTTTTATTTCAGGTTAATGTAGGGTATAAACAACTAGGTTACATTGTTTGCATTGGCTAGGTAGAGTCCCTCTTGTAGTTGTGTCCAACACTCAAGAGGTGCGCCATATACCCTTATATTCTGCCCATTAAGTGGGAGCACACCAATCTCCCTCCCTCCTTCCCTCTCCTTCTCCCTTGTTCACCCTCCCCCCAACTTGAATTTATAATGCAATTTTTATTTATGTTACAACATGAAAATACTTTTAATGAGAAAATAAGGTAATGGGTGCTATTTTAAACGGTATAGTTGGAGGAATTAAGATGCTAAGTTCCACAGGCACATCATAATCCTATATCCACAAAGTTAAGGCAGAAATAAGGTTCAAACAGTATATTAGGTGCCTTGTTAACTGAGGAAGTTTTAGGATGACAGCACCAACATGAAATGCTAACATTTCCTGCCTTGCTCATTGATATTTTACAGGGTTTCTGTTTCATTTGTAGGTAATTTTACTCCTCGCTCATCCCTTCTCATGAACATCAAAGCACTAAAGTAGCAGCTATCAAATTACTACCAAACTGAAACTGTTAATCCCAGTGAAACAATAGCCATTTGGCTCCCTGGTCTCTACCATGACAGGACTTAAATAAATTACATTTCGGATTTTGAAACAGATGATGTGGCTACATTCTGCCAATATCTCTGTTCTCATAGCTGTTGCTCTGGTTTAGGTCTTAATTGCACCTCACCCAGACAGTCAGATCGATCTTAAATCATACCTGAGGTCACCCTTTGCTTAGAACTCTTCATTGGTTCATGTTCCCTTTAGACCAATATCAGAACTCTTCAGCTTGAATTTAGCATTATATCCTACAATAGTAGAATATTAGTGTTGTAACTCATAATCGTTGAGAGATTAGAAAAATAAATTCATTTCAATCAACAAATTAGCTTTAAAATTATTTGAACCACATGTATCCCAAAGCAGTTGTATAAGCAGTCTTCTGTTGGTAGTAAAGTGAGAAAAGATTACCAGAACCAACACTGGAAGACATACAGATGCATATCATACTATAAAGGTAACATATTCAGGACCAGGATCATTTTGAGGAAAACATTAGGGCTCAGAAAAATCAAAGTATATCTCATTGGCCTAAGTCAATAATAAGTACAATGTGTAATTATAAAATCTTCAAATGGGTAATAGACTTGATTCACATGTTCTAAATCTTATAACTCTAGCATTTCATTTGAAGAGCTAAGCTTGACTTTCTTGGCTAAGTATAATCATAACCCAAGGAAAAAATAAACGAGGTAAGAAATCAGAAGCATAAGAGAATCAGAATTAAAATCAAGACAGAAATGATGAGGAAACAAATTTGCTTCCAAAGTTTTAGCCTTTGTAGCTTTTATACCAGTCATTTTATAATTATTGCTCTGTTGAGTATGTTTTGTCTTCTTTTCAAAAAACATTTTAAAAATCTGTTACTTTAAACTTGAGAAGAAGAGGAATTCAGTTTACAACAGTCTTTAAAAGTTTGATTTACTAAAGTCATAGTTTTTTAATGTGTTAGTTGTATAAATGAGATAAATAATAATAAAAAAGCTCGTCTTTATGTAACATGCATAAAAGCTTCCAAGATATTTTTTATTTATTATTTATTTATTATTATTATTATTTTTGCAGTTTTTTGTTAGGGCTGGGTTTGAACCTGCCACCTCTGGCATATGGGGCCGGTGCCCTACTCCTTTGAGCCACAGGCGCTGCCTCCAAGATGTTTTTTAAAGGGGGTTATCAACATGAGGTTGTTCCTATTTATTCTGTCCCAACATACATGGTGGAACACCCTGTGTTTTTCCCATTTGATTCCTTAACCTGCACTAGCCCCAGCACGCTGAATTGTTCCCAATTACTTTTCCATAGCACTTTCCCTATAACATGAAAGCATTCCATTTAATATTTTCCTGGAATGTTCTTCTCCAAGATATAGAAAAATTCAATTTTTAATTAAAGCCCTCCAGGATCTCCCTGAAGTCTCCTGCAGCCAGAAATAATGTCTACTTGTCTGGATTTCATAGCACTTTGCTGCACCTCAGTTAGGCAGTTTTTCACAAAAAACACACACACACATAGGCACACATACGTACATGGTATTATAATACATCACCTATTATATTACAGTGTAATATTGTAGTTATTCTGTGAACTGTTTTATGGTAAAATTCATTTTACAGTCATTACTGTTCCTCTTATTTGTTGAATAGATTCAATGAATGCATAATGAAAAATTAGACAAAGGTACACGTGAAACTTACTAAATGTAGAATGTAAATGTCTTAACACAATAACTAAGAGGGTGCTGTGAAGGCTATGTTAACTAGTTTGATGAAAATATTTCAGATTGTCAAAGTGAGGCCGGGGAGGTGGGGTTGCGTGCTGCTGGGAGCTGTGAGGTTGGCGGCGCGTGTCTGAAGCAGGCGGAGCGATCATGTCGCACAAACAAATTTACTATTCGGACAAATACGACGACGAGGAGTTCGAGTACCGGCATGTCATGTTGCCCAAGGATATAGCCAAGCTGGTCCCTAAAACACATTTGATGTCTGAATCTGAGTGGAGGAATCTTGGTGTTCAGCAGAGTCAGGGATGGGTCCATTATATGATCCATGAA
>CAUYRH010047955.1:0-47224 GCA_963574655.1 Perodicticus potto | reverse complement strand
AAATATGTTTGTAATTTCCCTTTATAACAATATATTTTCTCTAATTTTAATATCAAGTGTATCCTGATTAAGTAGAATGACTTTGAATTATTTCTTCTTTTTCTATTGTCTATAAGATTTGGCATGATCTGTTTTTTGAAATTATATTTTACTTTTATTTACAAATATATGTTGTCTATTTTTTGAGACTTTGGAGAAAAAATAAGTTAACTGATGATTGCATACTGAACCTCAGAGTTAAAGCATTCTATATATATATATGCTCTTATCTGACAATGTGAATGTTACTTTCTTTGCATTATTATTATTAATATTGCTTAATATGTCGATGCAGTAATCATCTGATTTCTTTTCTGAATGTATTTATCTTCTTTCATTCTCTTCGAGGTTTTTGTTTCTAGTCCTTATTTTAAACACTGTTATTGTTATTAAATATTAAGCCTTTTAAATTCTGTGAAGGCAAAAAGTGGAAACCTAATAAACACATGTATATGTAAAAATAAATAAATAAATAAATAAATAAAAATAAAATAAAATTGCCCACATACTAATCTTTAAAGATCCAGTAATTTTCAGACATGATTTACATACAATTTGTGATAAAAATTCTATTAGTTAAGAATATATAACAAGATAATTGAGAAAATTATTTTTTAAAAATCAAACATCTGTAAAATTAATAGAAGACTTTATGTCTCAAAGAGAAATAATGTAATTAGAAAATTCAAAACATAATAATTTATTTTTATAGAAAAGTGAAAACTGTTCGCAAACTAAGAATAGATAAAATATTTCCAAATTTAATAAAAAGAAAATCTAACAATAGGCAGTGATGACATAATAAAATATTCTTTTAAACCCAAAATAAAAAAAAAATGGTTAAATGATTTCACTAATATGTGTATTAATCAACATTTTATTTGAGAACCTGACTAATGAAAAAGACAAGAAGAAATAAAAATTACAAAGAATTGAAAGAAAGGATAACATTACTTGCACATGTATTCATTATTAACAAAAAGAGATTCTAAAGACAAATAATTGAAATTTGTTGGATCAATGTGTAATAAATATTATATCATTAAGCTAAATGCATTGCTTTCCAGTAAGCAAAACCAAACTAAAGAATATTATTTAAGAAAATGGCATTTTAAAAAGAAAAGAAAATGAATATTAAGCTTTTATTAGAATTTCTGAAAGAGGTGGATGAAATATTTTTGAAGCCCAATATAAAATTTTATGGAAAAACATACAGAAAAGAGGATGAAGGGGGAGAAAGAGAGATTCTCTTGACATTTTCTCCAAATTAATCTATAAAACCATTGCATATTCATTTTATTTATTTGCTTATTTATTTTTTAATGGGAATCAGTTCATATTTATTTTCCTTCTTTCCTCTCCTTTCCTCTCCTTTCTCCTTTCCAATTTATTTTTGGAGACAGAGTCTCTCTGTGTTGCCCTTGGCAGAGTGCCCTGGTGTCACAGCTCACAGCAACCTCAAACTCCTGGGCTCAAGCAATTCTCTTGCCTCAGCCTCCAGAGTAGCTGGGACTTCAGGCACTCCCCACAACACCCAACTGTTTTTAGAGATGAGGTCTGGATCTTGGTCAGGCTGATCTCCTGGCAATCCACCTGCCTTGGTCTCCCAGAGTTTTGAGATTACAATGGTGAGCCACCGCACTCCACCTTGCAATTCCATTTATAATACCAACTGGTTTTACTCAAGATATTTGAAAGACTTGGGCAGTGCCTGTGGCTCAGTGAGTAGCGTGCAGGCCCCATATACCCAGGGTGGCACTTTGAACCCAGCCCTGGCCAAACTGCAACAAAAAGTAGCTGGGCCCTGCGGCAGGTGCCTGGGGTACCAGCTACTTGGGAAGCTGAGAGAAGATAATCGCCTAGGCCCGAGAGCTGGAAGTTGCTGTGAGATGTGACACCATAGCACTCTACTGCAGTCGACGAAGTGAGACCCTGTCTCTTCAAAAAAAAAAAAAAAAAAAAAAAAGATACTTGAAAAACTCATGCTAAAATTAATGTGGACTGGAATAGAACAAATTTTTGGAGACAGAGAAGTTGAGATTTGTTTTATCAAAAGTAATAACAATAAAAATCCTTACATTTAGGACTTGCTATTTTCTGTTATTTTAAAATGATTTTATTCTTAAAATAGCCTTTAATCTTCACAAATATATAAGTCATATAAAGCTCAGTTTGCTCAGACAGAAACAAAAGCACACAGAGATTGGACAATTTACACAATTTCATAAGTGATAGAGGCTGGATTTGAACCGGGACTGTTTGGCTCTATCAATCTGTTCATAACTGTAACTTAATCAATGGCAAGGCATTAATGAAACCAAGTTATTAGGAGGGTGCTGAGGTAAACAACAATGTTAATTAATCAAAGTACAAAGCTTAGAATTTTGCTCAAAAATATGTGAATACTTACTATCTAGCAAAGGTTATTTGGGAGGGGGATTAAATTTTTGATAAATTGTGCTTTGTTAGCATATGAAGAACTAAGCTCTTTAGAACACAAAAAAGTAGTTTCAGGTAAATGCAAGGCTTACATATATAAGCAAAATTTAAAACTTGTGTATAATTTTTTACATCCTGGATTAGAAAAAAAATTCTTAAATAAGGCTCTAAAATAAGAAAAGGAGGAAAAAACAAAAAGATGACCCAGCTAAAACACAGATGTCTGTGCTTCTATAACAAATGAAAAAGAAGAGGAAATAACAAAAAAAGTAGGAGAAGATACTGCCTATAAGCATAAAAAGTTTTATTATCAGAATATCTTCTTTAAAAAAACACCATCTAAAAATAATTATAGGCAAGTAGCCTACATAAACATGGGGAAGAGAGTTTTGAATATACATGGATATACGTTCACTAAACGTGGAAATTCATTTCCAAAGTATATACTAAAAGAAGCACACGCATATGTTCTGAAGTAGCTATATACAGCAATATTATGGCAACATTGTTTATAAGAATGAAAAATTTACTAGATGCCCATGGCTGGTAGAATTTATGATAAAACTGCCATGTAGTAGTATAATGAAATACAGGTAAGAAATAGAAATTATAAACGTGAGTTAAACTATCAACACAGATGAATGCCCTAACATCAGTAACTGAGGAAAACAAAATCAAATTGCTCAAAACTATTATAAAATACTTCTAACTTTAAAACCTATCATACAAAATGATAAATGTTTAAAAGTACATACATAAGTATTAAAAGTTTGCTAATACAGATAGGAATTATATAATTAGGGATAATAAATTAAAGATAATATTATTCATAAAGGAAAGAATTGAAGAGGAAAGGAAATAAGATAAGGAGCAATAAAGAAATTCCAATATTTGGGGTGTTTTATATCTCAAGCTGTTTAATCCATGATGGATATGCACAATTATTTGTATTTTGGCATTTCTCTGAAAAATTAATAATATAAAATATGTAGAACATTTTTTATTTAAAAATTTGTTAATGGTCATCAATCTAAGAAGAAAAATTGTTTCAAAAATCAGATATGACAAAATTTATTTATGTCACAATAAAACTTTGCAGTGCATCTAATGACAGAACTAAAAACGTTTTATCCGCCTTCTCTAGTCTCTTTGCTGTCAAAAACGTGGTGGTAATGACAGCAGCTGAATATTGTTCCATATTGGAACCCTAATTAGAATAAGTTTGACTTAAAAATGTAAATGTTTCTCTTTATAATTGTTGGTGTTTCTAGTACTTTCCAATCAAGATGAAATTCAGCTTGGGACTTTTTTTTTCCGAAGCAGTGTATTTCCAACTGTGCATTAATTCTTTGCCCTATGCTCATCTAATATTCAATTTAATAGAATGTCCACGGCTCATACAGTGGATCAGAAATAATCTCTAAGCTCTGTATGATTTACAATATATCATCTTAGTGGGTGTTATCTCTGGGCCATTCTACTGAGTTGTGGAGAAAATAGAGTATGTATTGTTGTCTTGAGGAAAGCTAAGCATGGGATCTGGTAGAAAACATTACTGCCACTGAGAAATTAATGAAGTGTGTTTGCCTAAAGTATTTATTTTCACTTTATTTTATTTATTATTTATTTATTTATTTTTGAGACAGAGTCTCACTTGGTCTTCCTGGGTAGAGTGCAGAGAAATGGACACCATGCTTGCAAAGGGCAGTTTCTGATTCTTATCACATTAAAAGGAAATTCTGAGAACAGGACAGTATCCTGGCAAGCCTAGAGATATTTTGTGACTTGGGGGCAATCCATCAAGTAACAGTGTTCTGAAATGAGATAAGAGCAGTCACTCACTAGTAAGCATGTCTGAAACTTTCATGCTTAGTAGCTCTTCATGAGGGTTGTAGGGAAAGAACACGTGAGGAAAGAGCACGTGGCAATCCTTACGCATGCAGCCCTCATATGTAATTACCTTAATTCTCCACACCTGTTGGGTATGTCATGCACTTAACTCTCCACACTTGTTTTGTATAACCCTAACAAATAGTTGTTGTGGAGGGGGCTCTGGGCCACCCTGCACTTAAGGGTTAGCCCGCTTCCCACAGGCTTGTACTTCTAATCCGTGTCATACCTGGTTCCTTCCTGCAGTGACGGAGACCAGGGCCTTAGGGGTCATGACAGCCCAGGTGTCATAGCTCACAGAAACTTCAAATGCTTGGGCTCAAGTGATCCTCCTGTCTCAGCCTCCTGAGCAGCTGGGACTACAGTTGCCCACCACAACGCCTGTCTAGTTTTTCTGTTTTTAGTAGAGGCAGAGTCTTGCTGTTGCTCAAGCTGGTCTTGAACTCCTGAGCTCAGGCCATCCACCTGCTTTGACCTCCTAAAGTGCTAGGATTGTAGGTGTGAGACACCATGTCTGATGCCCCATAAGGTATTTTTTTTATCATCTTATGGCTAAATTGTTATCTGTCATCTCTTGTTTCACCATTACTACCCCAACAATCAACAATCCCCCCACACACATTCACTGGAGACTTAGCACTCACCTGCAGACTCTATTCCATGTTTAAATCATCCTTCCATAATTTTCTTTTCCACAATGAATAGCCAATTCTTAAGCCTATCATCTTTCTATCTACAGAGACTATCCCTTCTACTATTCTGACATTTTAATGACAGTGATGATTTAATTTGCTGAATCTATTATCCTTACTGCATGTTTATAAGCTTACTAGGAACTTTAGACTACCAATAATACTATTTTTTAATTCTTTTGTTCCCGTCACAATAAAAGTTTTAGAACAAATTTTATATATTTATCTTATCTCATTGATTCTGTAACCATTTTCCTATCAAACTTAAATCCCACTACTTTACTGAAAATATTCTCATGAATATAATCAATCAACAGCATGTCATAACCCAAGGAGCGATTTTCAATTGCTGTCTTCCCGAAATAGTCACAATCACTAAACATAAACTCATTCGTATAAATTTATACCCTTGTGACAATTTTAGTGGTGCCCTTCATTTTTAAATGTAAATCTATCTCAGAATGTTATTTTTCTTATTTCATTTGTTCTGTCCATTAGATACAACCCTCATGGTCTATTTTATACTGTTTTAGAGATAGCTATTAATGATTTCTACCATATTGAGTGAATGGTAGTGTTTACCAATTCCTCCTCCTTGAGTTCTGTCTTCATTTCTGTGATGCATTTCCTGATTTTCCTCCCATGTTGAAGGGTCTTCCTTCTCTGTCTGTCTCCCTACAAAATCTCCCTCATGTACTCGACCATGTGTGGTGGAAATCCTTAGTGCTTTAGTCAAAACCTTTTTTTTTTTTTTATAGCTAATCTCTCTGCTTAGCTGATATTATTTGTCCTAATACATGTTCTTCTGAGCAACATTTGTAATCTGCACTTCTCTTCGGAGGTATCTCCACGTGAAGGGCTTAGGTGAATATTTACTTATTAGTTATGAGGGTTTGCTCCCTTTACTGAACAGATTTGATGAAACTTTAATTGGATAAAACTTCAAATGAATGTTGATTACATGCGCTTAAAAGCCTAAAAATGTTTAAAATTTTTGACTGACTAGATACCCTTCAAAGAATCTTTCTTAATGCAATAACCATGTATAGACAAATGCATTAAAAGTTATTGTCGTAACATGACTTATGAAAACTGGGAGGCATCCTAGTTCTCAATCAATAGCAATTTTGGCACGTGCAAACCAAAAAATAGTAAAAAATATGTTTATAACATAAAGAAAAAATTAATAAAATGGTAAAATGTATGTAGTAGGTCATCAACTGAAAAAGCAATGTTCAAATGAACTTATAGAGCATTAATCATCATAAGAACAGTAGACTTTACATACAAAGAATGATCTATAAATATAACAATATTGCAATAAATATAGTGATTAAAAAGAAGAAAAAAATAACAGGTATAAAGTGTGATTTGTTTTAACCAATTTATATGTTCGCCCATTGTGCTTCTCAAACAGAATCTTTTTTTATTAATGAACACAGAAGAGTGAGTCATTTTCTCCTGTTATAAAGATACCTTATTTGGAAAAATATATAACACCTCAAATTATCACACAACTTGTTAAATTCATTGAGAAGTTAAGTTTTCACTCTGAATTCTTTTTCTAGTTTTTCTGTGATTTAAAAGGTGAATAAGAGAGACTCTGATCCTCTCCCTCCCTGAGCCGAAGCGAAGCAGCCGCATATTTAATTCTTTATACCTGAATGTACACCTGACTCCAAAACACTTTTGACTATGAATAAAAAACAAAGATACCCAACAATCTAAGGTGTGCTTCACTGTGGGTATTAATTCATAATAAAATAAATTACTGCTTTATTCTATAAAGCAATTATAAAATTGAAGATAACCATTTACCGGTATGAGTCTGTAGTATCTTTTGAAAAGAAATCACTGCTTATCTAGTTAGACTATTTTCACTTCTATCATAGAGCCTATATGTGAAATTTTCTAAGTAAAAACCAAATTATTTGTAGTGACACCTTAATATAAGTATTAAAAATATTATTTATCCCTTGTCCGCTATTTATCTGATGAGTTTTCTACTTCTGTGAAGTTAACTGAGTAAAATATTAAACTATTTCTTTCAAGTTCACTCACAAAAAGTCACAATAATGATGACAAAAAAGACAATTGTAATGAAAGTTCTATTTTTGTGTGTTTTTCTCCTTTTCTTCTTTTTTCAAAGATAACCAAATTCAGTAAGAAAATTGGAAAATCCGATACCACCACTGTAATCATTACATCCAAATGTTCATAATATTTCCACCTGTGCTGCTTTCCATGGGCTCATTCATACTAGAACTGCTGAAAACAGAAATCTGATTTCTGCTTTGAGAGTCAGTGATGGGGACTGATGTCAAATTTGTTTTAAATTTGTCTTCGGTCTTATTTCTCCTCTTACCATGTAGAGACATGATGAAATATTTTCTTTGATCTTGAACTTGCTTATGGGTATCTGCTTTCAGTTGTGCAGTTCTATAATAAATAACACAAATATTCATTTATCTAGCATAAAAAGGACAAACCTTATTCACAGCAGTCACTGTTTATTGCTACTTTTATTAAAATCGTATCTCTAAGCATGACAGTGCTATTGTTACCACTAATTATTTTATGTTGAATGCATTTTTAATGATTCCAGACTTTTCTTCGAAACAGATGTTCCTTGAACAGTTTTCACTTGTTTTTTCCTGGTGTTAGAGTGCTTAAATAAGTTGGCACCAATTTGTTAGGTTATAAAACTGGGTACTTTGCTGGAACCAATTTTATATTAGCATAAAACTTGAGCGCACTGGGCCCTGAGTGTTTCCCCATGGAAAGGAAGTAGCCCTTTTTACCGTTTTATTGCTTCATTCATCAGTGTTTTATTTGCAAATTGCACTTCCTTTTGGTGGATGTCTTTTTCTATGTTAATAAGCTACAAGCCAGTGTTGCCCAAGAATTGTGTAGCCCTTCAGGGTTAATTTCAGAAGCAAAGTAATTCAATTCCCCAGCAATTCCCTGGGAAAGATAAGTACAGGACCAGATTAGTACAGACATAAAAGCAAGCCTTGAATATTCCTTCTGAGGTAGCTACTCACATATTTATCTCCACCCTTAAACCTTAATTACAAAGAATGTTGGAAATAATGTCAATGTCATGACTCACACTTGTTGCCCTAGGCACCAAGTACAAGTTGTGAAGGCACCCTCAGAGAATCCAAGTTGGTTCTGCATCTCCAGGGTAAGATAATTGACTACCTGTTCAGAGTCTTTACTGACCATTATCAATTTTTTGTCTTAGAAGCAATTACAGGTCTCATAAAAGTCCATGATACTGATGAACAATGCATCTGTACTGCATGCTTTTAATACCATATCAATGTTTCATGATTAAATTTAACATTACCTTTTCTTTCCTCTTTCCCTCTCTTACATGATAAGTAAAGTGAGTTTATTAAGGCAAAAGAAATATTATACTCCTTGGAAGTTTTAGAAAATGAAGGGAGAGGCTTTTGCCCTTTGCTCTGTGGTCTCACAGGATTGCAAATGTATCACATATAAGGGCCAAATGCTAGAAACAATTTGCTTCTGTGTTATCTTGTATTATTATTACATGAACACAGCATTTAAAAGTAGGGGAGGAGGGGAAATTTCATTAGCTAAGCACTATTTTTCTTGTACTGTACAGCGGTACTATTTTGTGTGTATGTTGAAATCAAAGTAATTTTCCTTGAGGTCAGAAAGCCTAGCTCTACAGAACATGGGCAAAAACTTCCATGTTTCTGACAAGTTACAATTTCTCTTGAAGTCAGATTGAAATACCCATGAGAATATAATTTTGTTGAATAAAACATTAATATGTCATAAAAAGATGCACCATCTCCCCTCATCGTCGACTGGTGATCTAATCATATGATTTTCAATACAATGGTATTGGTGCAATTTGATACACTCATCAATACAAATGTAGTGTCACAAATCTCTCGTGAAGAAATCGCCGCCTTCTTTTCTCCTATTCTTAACAATATTTTATGAAAATAATTAAACCACATTATCATGTCTCTGATGAAAGGCATATTAACCTGAAATGCTATTAAAGTTAGAGCTTATATGTCCTTAAATTGAGCAGTGTGCCATTAATCTATTAGACTTTTATCACAAAATTGATATTGAAAAAATTATTCTCAGAGCCTAGTTCATTCAATATGAAATGCCCAATTTCAAATCCAAAGTTTAGTGGACTAATCTCAAACAAGGAGCCATATAATTAATCAAATGATGCACCTAAGCAGCTTTGCCATCCAATAGTAGCTTGTCTGTGCCAGCAGCAAAGAAGCCTGGAGAGAAGTGGCGATGAAATCGCAAAAGGCATTTTTCACAGCTTGCTTAGAATTTAGCATTGTTTTCTTGCAAAAAGTGGTCCAAAGCCTGGAAAAAGTAGAAGTCAGTTGGTGCAAGGTCTGGGGAATGTGGAAAATGATAGTTTCCATATCAACTTTTCTAGTTTCTGCAGTGGTTTGAGGATGGAACTCATATTCAAAAATAATAAGAACTTTTGACTTATCCGTGATGTCACAAATGTTGCTCTAAAAGTTTGAGAAAATAATCCCAAGGCAAAACATGCATTTGAAAGAATGAGGATGTACTTTCACAATAAAAATAAAGCAAGAAGTATCAAATGAAAGGTTAGAGGTATCAACTGTCAGCTTTAGTGCTTAAGGAAAGTGGACATTTCCTACTGTTCTGTCTGAAGTTTTCCTGTGGAATCTTTAAAAGATACACAAAATATTTTCTATCTATCACAATTCTAATGATATTTGTTTGACAAAGAAAATACAACAATGTGGTTGATAATCTTTAGAACTCTTGTAAATAAAAGCTAGAATCCCTGTGTTGTGTGCAATGGCAGATACAGCCAATTTTCATATTTGTGTAGAGAGAATATCCATACAAACTGGATTCAGACAGTCTGCTGAGCAAATATTATCCTTATTTTTGGTAAATTATTTAATCTCCTTTTAAGATACTTTTTTAGTTTTCTTTATTTATGAAAAGTATGGGTGATTATTTTTACTGTATAACCAATATTAAGGTATTTACTATATAGAAATATGTTCTAGCTATGTGCTCTAATTACTTAATTAGTATAAGCCGTATACCTGAAATTGTACAATTTGGACATATAATTAAGTAGAAGTAAATTGCATAATTAATGAAAATCCAGAATGTCTATATTTATACTTTACTTTTAGCAGCAATTGTAACTTGATACATCATTTTTATAAACACATATATAGGAGTTTTAAAAGTCTTATATTTTGGACACTAATTAATCACTAAATGACTTTAATCATCAAAGCTATTTTTCAAAGTTCCTGATAGGAAAACAAATTTGTTTTTTTATTATATAGAAATACTACTGAACAAGAATCTATTAGTGTAATATTTCATTTTCATGTACATAATAGTCCAGAGAAAATAGTTAGATTTTACTTTCCTATTTATTAGTCTTAATTATAAATGTTATAATTAAGCGCCTATGTTTATGTAATCAAATATAATGTAATCAAATACTTTCAAAAAAATCTTTAAGATTTATTTAGTAAATCCATCACAGTTTTAATGCTCAATTCTTCATGTAAGAGAAAGAATAAATCACAGTCTTAACCAAATATTCCAGACTTCTTCAAAACACCCTTATTTATTCCCGGTACACGTGCATTCATCAGTGAGTGGCTGGGGTTTTACGGCTCTTTCTAATGCCGTGCTTAACTTTCTGTGTTTCCTATGTGACCCAGTCCTGCACATTGCACCTTATTTTGTGATGCTATAACAGAATACTTGTACCTGGCTCATTTATAATAAACAGAAACTTGTTTCTCGAGTTCTGGAGTCTGGGCAGTCCAAGATCAAGGTGCAGGAACCCGGGGAGTGTTTTCTTGCCCTGCCATCAGGTGTCAGAAGACAGAAAAGCAAAGAGAGAAAAGGAGGCTGAAATCCCCCTTTAATGATGTTGCTACTCCCACCAGGGGTGGCAGAGCCCACATTCCTCTGCCTCTCAAAGGCCCCATCTAACATAACTCCATGACAGTAACATTTCAACATGAGTTTTAACAGGGACAAACATTAAAACCATAACAACACATTTCCTCCTTTAGAGAAATTGTAGAAGTCACTTTCAATTCTTCACGAATACAAACATCTCAAAGATTCTCTTTATCAAGACTCATTTACATTCCAACAATACCATGTTTTATATTTTTCCTATGACATTTGGTTTCCTCTAATATTAGCAACCATGCAATTTCCGAAGAACTCCCATACCATTGTTTTGAGAGAATTTAAATACAGAATCTAGAACATAATACCAATTGCCACCTTAAAAAAAAATGGTGTATTAAATATGCATTTCTTAGAACTAGAAATATTCTGAATAGCGTATTGAAAAAAGGCATTTTAAAATACAACATTTTAATGGGTTACTTATTAAATTTTACAAAATCGCTAATGTCTCTCTCTTTTTCTTTGTTTTCTCTTCATATGTCCTTGTTTCTAAACAAAACATTTTTTTTTTAAATGAGTGAGACTAGGACATGTATTATTCTTAATATCAACCTCAGCAGGCTCAGCGGATTGTCTGTGAGTGAGTTCAGGACACATTTTCACCACTTTAAATTACTCTCTGAACGTGGCCCTTAATCATTTGTATGCTCTTTAAGTCAAGTTGGACTGTGCTTATACATCAACTGTAAGAGTGTTGTTTCCTAAACAATTGTTTGAACTTCAGGATATATTATTCTTGCTGCATTTTATTTTCCCGTTGTCACTATGTAAAATTGTCTTACTACTTAGCTTTGATGTAGAGGTTAGTAGTTCATTAGTTCATGCCCACTCCCTTGACGCTTCAAAGTCCCATGTCTACCCCCCAAGTTACCATGAGACACGACTCTGGTTCACGGTCTACTATATCACTGTTACTTATGAAAGTGCATGACATGGAGAATTTACTAAACTCCTGCTTGCTCCTGAGATTTCTGCGTATTTGTCTTTTTTTCTTTTTTTTAGTATTGTGTTTAGTACTTTAAATGAAGTGTATGGACCTTTGCCTATAGGAGTTAGTGTATAACTGGCCTTACTGTTTTTCATACTTCTCTGTTCTTTTCAGATAGAGGTTTCTGAGCTATTAGTCAGGAGCATTGTCTGAGATCTTTCTTACCCCCGTTGTATAATGCTGTGAAGTTAGGCAGACCTTTCCATGTATCATCTTCATTGCAGACGTAAACTCTGGTAAAATGAGGAATTGAGGGCGGTTCCTGTGGCTCAGTGAGTGGGGCACTGGCCCCACATGCCGAGGGTGGTGGGTTCAACCCCAGCTCCAGCCAAACTGCAACAAAAAATAGCCAGGCGTTGTGGCGGGCACCTGTGATCCCATTTACTAGGGAGGCTGAAACAGGAGAATCACCTAAGCCCAGGAGTTGGAGGTTGCTGTGAGCTGTGACAGAACCGCACTCTACCGATGGCATTAGAGTGAGACTCTGTCTCTACAAAAAAAAAGAGAGAGAGAGAAATTGAATGCCCTTGGTAATTCGATTCTTTATTTTGTTTGTCAAGTCGATGTAAAAGCATTTTGAGGTATTGATAACTAATATTGTAGTTCCTTAAACTCATGACAGATTGTATTTAATATGTATTTATATATATATATATTAAAAAGGCAAGCTATAATCTTCATATTCATTTCAGTAATCTTTTCTTTTTCTCTATTTTTATTTTGAACAAATATGCTTATCATGAACTAAATTTGATTTTCAGTATTCAAATCAAGAATGTACAACTCATCTTTCAACATCCTGCTTGGTACTAAACTTAATTTATGAATACATTTAGGAACTTTAATTTACATATCTGCATGAGTTTTTGTCTCAGAGTTTCCTTTGTAGTTCCCTAAAATTATCATCTAATATCTGTTGACCATGAGACCACTGATACCATCTTATATTGTCCAGTATAAAATTGTTACTATTCAGCAGTTTTTGATAAACAATAATGCCCAAACTAAAGAATGCTAAATCATGCTAATGGCAACTCCAACTAGTAATAAAATTATAATAATAAAAGAAGAATTTGGATGACAATATGTCCATGAAAGTTATAATTAAAACCCTATCTCAAGTTGATTTTCAGGATATGGTATATATCCTGAAAATGTATAAATGACATTTTATCATTTTCTTTTCTAAGAGTTGAAGAATATCCCTCATAATATTTTGATTCTTATTGTTTCCCTTGGACAGCACTGTCATAGCCCTTCCTTCCCACTTTGAATAAAATAGAATTCAAATAACACATGATCTGTATATTTTGTGGACAATTTAATTAAGAAGTATAGTAAGAAGTTATTCTACTGGACATACATGTCTTTTTCAGGAAAAAGTTAGTTATTTTTCTGTCTGATAAAAGTAGACCATATTCATGAATGGAAAGAAGAAAAAATATAAAGACACCTCTTTATTCCCACAAATTGCAGATATGAGATTTTAATAAAATGCAAGTGAGGTTGCTTTTGTAGCTTATCAACATTATGCTAGATTTCATCTGGAAAGAACTAGTGATGAAAGTTAGACTAGAAAAAAATATTAATAATATAAAAATTTTCTGACTAAAAATTAATGAAAATATTTTATAATCTTAGATGTTTTATACAAATAATTTACTTTATTTCTTATAAATAGGTATTGCATATACTTACAATAGTATCTCTAAAATATAATGTAAGAATATTCTAGCAGGTCAATGAAACAGAATAAATAGCCTAGAAACTAATTATAATATAATCCAATGTAATTTTAAAAATCTATGTATGAAAAATAACCAAAGGAAAATGTACTCCAGCTAACACACAATATATTTTCTGTAATTATGTCAGGAGTAATTTATTTTTACTGACTTTTTAAAATTCGTATTATGCTTTTTCTACTTTTAATTAATTACAACAACTATATACTTTAAGAATAAGACATACTCAAAACTTTAAAGTGTTAGGGACTTTACCTAACAAATGTAAACAGTATTACCTAATTCTTTGTACCCTCAATGAACCTGAAGTAACATCTAAAAAAATTAAGATTCACTGAAATTAAAAAAATAAAATGTTAGATTTTTTTAAAAAGATAATAAAATAGATTTTTACAATAATGATAATAATAAAATGTGCCTATCTCTGAGAAAAAATAAATTCTTCATATTTACTTAATAACATTTCACCATTAAAACTGATGAGTTCTGGATCTATTGCTCATCACAGCAATGTCATTTAATTTAGCCGGAGTCTTATAGCTGCCAGAATTAGCTAAGCTCTTTTGCTGAGCATCTAATTAAAGTTTGTGTTGGGTTTTAAAAGAGAATTTAATTTATTTTAATCTAAATTATTACATGAAAAATAATTGATTCTGTTTAAAAGAAAATAGGTGAGAGCTCCAGTCAGGCAATTGGTTAGCGCATGGTACTGATAAAAGAAAATAGGTGATATTCCATTGCAAATGTGAACAATATAAACAAGATTTCTGGACCATTCTTCTGCCTCTCTTTGGATAAAAGTCACGCTGTGACTTTGGTGTTTGCACAACAATGTTTACATTAATACAATAAACAGATTGTGTTATTATAATGAATTGTTTCCTGGTTTCTTTTGCACAATGAGTTACGCTATTCCCAGCACAACCAAACAAATAACCATCTTGTCAATAATTTATTTTAACTAGTTTATTTAATAAAGTAATAATTGTTGCACCAAGAAGATTGAACTAAAAATTGAGTGGACTGACAAAGAACTCTACCCTTGTTGAAATAGAAGAATGTGTCTACTTAAAAAAAAAAAATCAGTATTATGGTATCATCAACTATTGAAAATATTGAAAACCATCAATTTACCTACCATAAATAGTTTTGGATTAAAAAAAATATTTTACATCACTTCATTTATCCAATGACTATTTCCTGAGTGCCCGCTGTGTATTAGGACCTGTGAGACACAGATGGGTAAGTGATTATTGAACCAGATCAGGACACGGTATGTGAGATAGAAATGGGCCCCTGGGGACAACTGGCCATGATAGTGGCACAAAAAAATGGTAATTATTAACATTACCTTTTATTTAGTTATTATTACATGAATATTTCTCCTCTAAGCAATTTATCATTATATTTTATTGTGGTGAAACACTCACAAGATTCCACTGTGACAATCTTTATGCATACAGATCAGGAGTATTAACTGTGTTCACTCTGTTGTGCAATCACCATCCTTGCCATCCATCCGTCTCTAGAACATTTTATCATCACCAACCTCTGGCAAGTTTTATTCCACTTACGTGATATGACTTTATATGCATAGCCAACAAATATGTATTTTTCTTCACCTCTCACCCCCCACTCAGGCCCTGAACTGGACTTTTAGGGGGCGGCCCCCACTCGGCTGCATGCAGGTTGCCAACCACACGGCGTCCCTGGCCAGGAGCAGGGGGAAGCAGGTAAGAAATGCCTCCTCCTTAATATCCTGGGGGACTGTGCTGAGGTGAATTTCTGTTTTGTAATTATTATATTTATTTCAAAATGAAGGGTGTCCAGGTGTTTTTGTTGCATGGATGAATTGTACAGTATAATGCTGAAGTCAGGGCTGTTAGCGTTCTTGTCACCACAGGGGTGTACATTATACCCAATAGATACGTTTTACCCCTCACACCTCTCACCTTCCCCCTTTTTAGTTTCCAATGCCCTCCCCACCACTTTATCACGGTATACTGTGTACCCATCCTTTATCCCCCCTTAATGAGAACAGTGGTGTTTGTTTCTTCCATTCCTGAGACTCTTCACTCAGGATAATGTGCTCCAGTTACATCTAAGTTGCTTCAGAGGACATAAATTTATTCCTTTTTATGCCTTAATAGACCCAGAACATATATATATACACTTTTTTTTTTTTGACCTGGGCTGAGTTTGAACCCACCACCTCTGGTATATGGGGCTGGCGCCCTACTCCTTTGAGCCACAGGCGCCAACCTATACACATTTTCTTAATCCACTCATCAAATGCTGGGCACTTACATTGATTCTGTACATTTGCAACTGTAAATTGTGCTGCAATAACATTTGACTACAGTTGTCTTTTTGATAGAATTACTTCTTTTCAGGCAAGAGAAAGAAATAAAGAACAAATAAATTGAGAAAGAGGAGGTCAAACTGTCCCTTTTTCCAATGCTATGATCTTATTTCTTAAAAAGCCCTGAAGACTCCCCCAGAAGACTCACAGAATTGATAGATACATATATCAAAATTTCAGGTTACAAAATCAGTGTATACAAATCAGTAGCATTTCTATAAACTAATAACAGTCAATTTGAGAGTTGAATCAAGAACTTGATATCATTTATAATACATCCAAATAACATAAAATACCCGGGATTATACTTAACCAAGCAGAGTAAAGACCTCCACAAGAACTGCAAACATTGCCTGGTGTGGTGGTTCATGCCTGTAATCCCAGCACTTGGGAGGCTGAGGCTAATGGATTGCCTGAGCTCACAAGTTCGAGACCAGCCTAAGGCAGAGTGAGACTCCTCCTCTAAAAATAGCCAGGTGTTGTGGCTGACACCTGTAGTCCCAGCTACTTGGGAGGCTAAGGCAAGAGAATTAATTGCTTGAACCCAAGAATTTGAGGTTGCTGTGAGCTATGATGCCACGACACTTGGCACTCTACTGAGGGTGACAGAGTAAAACTCTGTCTCAAAACAAAAAACTGCAAACACTGAAGAAAGAAATCAGGGATGACACAAACAAATGGGAAAGAACCCATGCTCCTGGATTGAAAGGATCAACATTGTTAAAATGTCCATGTTGCCCAAAGTGATTTAGAGATTAAAGCCAATACCTATCAAAATACCAATATCATGGTTCACAGATCTGGAAAAAATAATCCTAAGATTCATAAAAAACAACAACAGCAAAGAGTTTGAGTAGCCAAAGAAATCTTAAGCAAATAGAGCAAATCTGGACGCATCTCATTGCTGTACTTCAAACTATACTATGAGGTTATGGTAACCAAAACAGTATGGTACTGGTATAAAGGTAGACACACAGACCAGTGGAACAGAAGAGAGAAGGCATGAATACAAACTTACAGCTACAACCAAAAGATTTTCAAAACAGACAAAAACATTCACTGGGGACAGTATGCCCAGTTCAGTAAATGATGCTGGGAAAATTAGATAATGATGCTCTTACCTTACCTTTACAAAAATTAAATCAAGATGGACTCTAACTTAAATGTCAGACTTTAAAACACACAAATTCTAGAAGAAAATGTGGTTAAAACTCTGTTAGACATAAGCTTAGGCAAAGAAGTTATAACTAAGAGCCCAATGACAAATAAAATGACAACAAAAATAAATGAATGGGACATAATTAAATTTTAAAGCTTCTGTATAGCAAAGGAAATTATCAATAGATTAAATAGGAAATCCACAGAATATTAGAAATAATTCACAAACTATACATCCAAGAAATAACTAATATTAAGAATCTGTGAAGAACTGAAACAAATTGATCAGAATAAAAAATGGAGGTAGAAGTTGGTGGTTTGTTTGAGCTTGGAGTTTGAGACTAGCCTAAGCAAGACCGAGAATCCAGTGTTGAGGCAGACACCTGTAGTCTCAGCTACTTAGGATGCAAAGATAAGAGGATCACTTGAGCCCAATAGTTTGATGTTGCTATGAACTATGACTATTGCAATGTCATTCTTTAACTTGTAAGCCCCTCATTTGTATGAAGACATCTGTCGCAGTACCAGAACACTTTGGGGCTAAACATAATATCCCAACTTTATTAAATGGTATGGTTTTAACCCAAACAACTCCAGCCTAGTAGACTTAATTGGGAGGCTCTGCAATTTGTAACTAGTCTGAAACTTTTCAGTTGTTCCATTGTCCCCAGTGTCTTGATTACATAGATTGACAGAGAGCAAAGGCTCTTATCCTTTTACCCATAGTAAAAAATGTATTTTAATTATAATTCAGTGCATGAAATTTATTAATCACATTCCATGTGCCAGGGATTGAGAATCAAAAAAGTCAAAATCTTGCCCTTGTGGAAATAGACACACACTCACACACACACTCCATTCCTTTGACGAACCATTGCAAACTTGTTCTTTTTATACATTATACAGAAATGATTTGCACTCATTCCCTTCTATTCACTCATTTTTAGGTATGAAAATTAAAGATAAAAGTAATTTGCTCTTCAGAATTCACTGACTGATTCAAGGCTCACTAAGGAATATTGACACTCCAAAAACACACTGCCAGGACAGAAAATCTGGGGTGCTTTAAAAACCATCTAATTTGGTGTAATCTAAGTTATAACAGGAAGAATAATTTATTTTTGAAAAAGAAAATAGGTATTATATGGAGCTCTTGCATACAATTACTGTGGCTATTAAAGTGGTGTAGGGTTTAATATTTAAAAAAAACAAACAAACAAAAAAAAACTTACGTCTTCTTGTTGGCTTCTATCACCAACTTCTTCTAACACCAACATCCAGTCTTTTTCACTGAGCTGCATTTGAGATAGAGCTCTGTGAATCTATGTTTACATACCCTGTTTTTAATCTAAATGGAGAATCTCATATTTATTTCTGTCAAATTCTTCTTTATTGGTTTTAGTCCATCATTCCAGCATATCAAGATTTTGAACCCTGCCAGTGTCATGAAATATATTAGATAATCCTCCTGAATCTGGGTATTCTACAAATCTGAAAAAGGTGGCTTCTATGTCATGATCTGCATCACTGATAAAAAATACTGCACATTTCTGCCATTCTGCTTCACACAACTCTCTGGTTAGCTTCATTCATCCAACATTTGGGAGTTACATTTGCATATCAAACTATGAAGCCCCTTGTTAATTATCCTATGACTCAAGTCAGGATTTTCTCATTATACAGAAAACACCCTAACAGACTTTCAAATACATTACTGTATTTTTTATTTTAATATTTCCCTGAGGTAACAATAACCCATTTATGAATATGTAGTTAAGGTTTTCCTAGCCCCATCCCATCACAGATAATAATGGCCTTCTTTCCGTTTATAAGTTCACCACCGCAAATACCAAATGAGATTCTGGTGTCACAGCATATTGGAGGTCATTCTCAGAACCACAAGACAGACTGAAGCTAGCGATCTCTCTGTTGTCCCTGCGGGGGACAGGCAGTGTTCTCAGTGATAACAGGATCGCTCAAATGCTCCCTCTTTACCGTAGTAATTTCCAACTGGAAAGACTTCTGTCTTGTTTAGAAGGTCTTAGTATCTAGGAGAGCTGTTGAATAGGACCAAAGTCTACTCAGGTGGGGCTGTGTACTCTTTAGCTAGTTCTAAAACCATTTTTTGGCAAGACATGTTTCTTTGGGTATAAGTTACATTCATCTGATGAAATGCTATTAATAGGATGATTAAAAGAATATTGGTAACAAGACATTTTCCTTTCTTTTTTTTTTTTTAGTAATGCGATGCTTTTCTTAGATAAATGCATAGGGCAAGGAAGTAGCCGGTGATGAATTTAAATCTTTATTTTAATTGACAATTAACTATGTTACTTTTGGTAAGATCTTTAGACTTTCTAAGACTCTACTGCTTCATCAGCCAGAGACAGAAGTACAAACTTCACCAATGCCACAAAGTTTTTGTAAGAATACAGATTATATTGTAAATAACACATTTTAAAGATTCACAAAATGTTAAGTATAATTCTCAATTAGTATATGAGCATCATCTTTTAAAGTGCTCATTTCTTCTATAGACACTTTGAATTCATAACCCCAGGACGAAGACATCTTTATTCTTACAGAATTATGTTACATAATGATACCTTTTCTTTTTATCTTTACTTTAGATTCTGTGATCTCTAATTTTGCTAATTTTTTCCTATAATTTGTTACAGAGCACAATAGGCTTTTTACTATTATCAACATTTATGGAGGTGTATCACACCTGACAACTATTAGTCTTTACTCCATGATACTTGGCAAATCATTAACCTCTCTGAACCTCATTCCCCTCATTTATAAAAGAAGAAACTAACATTTACTTTAAGGCACCATTTCAACAATTAGAGATAGTATATGTGAAATACTTCACACCTGATTGGCACACAGGAAGCCCTGGATAAATCATAGCCATATTTACTTTTCCTTTTCAATTAAAGAATGTGATGTACCTGGGCCGTTATGTAAGTTTGGACATACACAAAGAACGAGAAACATAAAATCCACATGGATAGAAATAAATCCCAGAAAAACTGATAAGCCAAATAAGTTGAAATTTGCACAGGGGAATCAGAAAGGACTGTCTGCTGTGTTTTTTGGAAGTGAAATGATAAACCATAACATAGTCTGTCTCAAAACTTTGTAGCGATCACATATAATAAACAGAAAAGGAGAAAGGAGGTCTTCAGACATTCTTATCTTCTTTCTAGTAGGAATATTCCTCTGTCTTCTCACAAAATTGCAAATACCATCTTTCCTCTTCAAGCAACTAATAAATTTGTATCAATAGCTAAATTTCCAGTAAGTGCCAGTAAATCAAGTTTGGCCTAAAACTGCCTTTGTACATAATATATGTTTGGACCTAAATTTTTCTCTATGCAAATCATAACTAAACATCGGAAACATGGGACCAGCCCAAACTGGGCCTGTTCTGTTGATGAGCAAATGTTGAGTTACCTTGTATGTGTAACAGAGCAAACAACAGCCAACAGTAGCCTGGGCATGTGCACAAAAAAGCTCTGAACTTTAAGTGCACCCAGAACAATGAGTCCTCCCCTCACAACCAAAAAGACTGGGATTCAGTCAGGGTCTAAATGCGGGCTTGCTGCCCAGTGTGCCCTGAAACCAATGCTACACCACAGCCTTTGAGGGAAGAAAGCTTTTATTGGAAGACCAGCCCACAAGGAGATAGGAGGTGGGCTCCACTCTTTCTCCATGCTTTGGGTTCTGGGGCAAGTTTTATTGGCTTGGTAGGGAAGAATAAGTGATCAAGAATGTTGATTTGGCAGGATCTGATGGGAGGGCTTTAAATATGACGATTTACAGAGGGGGATATTGGGACAGATTTTGGTCCCAGATCTTTTGGGCTGACCAACTCCCTTGATTCTGAAAAGGTTCCTGCATTCATTTCTAGTCGTGTGTTGCTCCTGTGGGTTCCAAGAGAAGGAATCATTGGTTCAGGGTGTTCTTAGATGGCGAAGGTTTTTCTATTGCACATGCTCAGGCTACATGACAAGCAGATTTTCTTATTCTTACAAGGTTAACTCAACATTTAGCTATCAACAAGTAGACCCAACTTGGTCTGGTTTGCGGCTACAAATGAATGTGTAAACAGAGTGTGACCCATTCTCATAACAAGTATCCAAGTCGTAGCCAATCACAGCAGCGGAACTTCTGTCAACCACAGGCAACCAACCCTTCAAACCAGGTTTAAGTAGGAGAAGGCCCCGCGGTACCCAGTCCAGCTGTTTCTGCACCTCACTTCCATTTCCGGTATGTCACTGCCCTTGTCCACTCCACAAATGTCATCTGACGATGCAGCAGCCCCGGAGTCACCCTGAGCTTATTCCAGTTCTGGAGATTGCTCAATGTGTGAATTGTTCTTTGCTCCATTGAACTCTACTAGATCTAATTTGTCTAAAGTTTTCACTTGTTTGACAGTACAGAGCTAATACTTCTCACACAGCAGTGCAGAAGCCCTCTTATTATAAAAGTTGAGCTGTTAGTAATTAATAGCATAGCCTTTTAAAACAAACAGATAAAACTGGGTTTGAATTTAAACTATTTTCTTGCAGAGTCACAACACAGAAGTGACTTAACCTTGCTTATGATTTCTACTGCTATAAATATGCATAACGATAGTCTATCTTCATTGAGCATGCAGTGATATAAATGAGAAATGTTTAAAAGTTCAACACTTAGTACACTATCTGGCAGGCAATAAATAACTGAAAGCCCATTGCCATTTCTTCTTCTATTCCATTTAAAACCTACTTTCATGTACTAATGCTCATAATGGGTACTGGAAATAAAAATTATTTTACATTTAGAATATAAATTTTAATACCGTATTTATTGCTCAACAAGTTCAGATACGACCATTTGGATGCTATGTAGTGTTCCTTATGAATTAACCATGTAAAGCTTAGTGCTTTTGCAAAGCTGCCAAGGATTTTACCTGAACACAGGCTTTATATAAGTAAAAAGAGAATTAAACCATACTCTCAAGAGATCCTTAACATCTGTCAGCAAATTTAGTTCAGGAAGGCCATCAATGCATTTTGTTAGAGTTGTACAGCTCTTGTTGATACAGCTATTATTGCTAAATGGTCTAACATTTTGTACCTGACTCCTCCATCAAACCTAATTTCTGGTGTCATCCTTATATACTTCAGTGCATTTACCCAACTGTAAAAACATATGGAAATGATAGACACCACGATGGGGCATTTCCTGCCCTTAATCGTGCCGCCTGAAGAGATTCTCGAGTTCTTGGGTTCGGAAGACGAGTGTATGGACTCTAGGTTCTCAGCTCGAATAAGTAAGATGATTTGGTGTTTTATATGGCTTCCTTTTCCTTGCATAGTGTTTTAAAAACCCCAAGTTCACTCATAGATATATTATCTTCCCACATGAAGTAGGTAGCGCTAAAGAAGAAAAGGTATTCTCTAGTCTATACGCCTACAAGTCTCCACAAGGAACAAAATTCAGTTACTTAAACAGTCATGAAAATTGGTCTAAAGATACCGTTATACATCTACAAAATAAGTACTCACTGAAAAACTGCTATTTATTTTTCACAAACTGCAAGGCTAAGAATATAACAATAACTAGACCATTGCCCCTGCTTCCAAGGGGGTCCCTGATCAGGACATGGGAACACACACGTATGTGAAGAAGTGAACAAAATGCAGTGCTATTTTGCCAGAGATAGGGAAATCAATTAAAACTAAGATAAAATGTCTCTTTTTTCTTTTTTTTAGAGACAGAGTCTCACTTTGTCACCCTTGGTAGAGTGCCATGGCATCACAGCTCACACCAACCTCCAACTCCTGGGCTTACGCGATTCTCTTGCCTCAGCCTCCAGAGGAGCTGGGACTACAGGTGCCCGCCACACACCTGGCTAGTTTTTGTTATAGTTTGGCCAGGGCTGGGTTCGAACCTGCCACCCTCGGTATATGGGGCTAGTGTCTTACTCACTGAGCCAAAGGCGTTGCCTGATAAAAATGTTGTTATAACTATGCAAGGCTTCCCAAACAAAGTGACATTTGAGGTAAGAGAAGTTTATCATTTGAGCCAGTGGAAGAGTTGAATGAGGGTAAAGAATTGGTAGAGAGTCTCAACCAAAGAGAGAGAAAAGAAGAGGCTAAAGGAGAGAAGAGGAAAAATGGATGGAATGACAGAGGAAAGGAGAAAGGGGAAGGAACAGGAGAGGAGACGGAAGGAGAAGGAAAGAGGAGTGGAATACAAGAAGTGAGCACAGCAGGCTCCGAGCATTAACCAGCCTCCAACTACTAATGGGCATTGATGAGAGTCTCATGGTAACAAATTATTGGTATAAACACCCCAGTCCTAACTCCGTATGTCAGTAATACCCATACCCACACAGTTGTCACCTACAAGAAAATGAATGTAGTGGTTATATGTCCAAAATTAACACTTTCTACGAAGTTCTTAAAATGTATGTCCTCCTGACTCCTACGACCATAAACAGAAAAGATGTGTTATGAACTACATCAAAGGTTTCTCACACCAGTGTAATTTCAGAAATCCACCTGCCATATCAGGATTTTTATCGTTTTTGTAGCTGATGACAGAATCCCTTTGCCAATTTATGTGTGGTTTAGATAAACCAGCACTGATGCAGATAATCTCATAAACTACATTATCAAACACTTTTGTTAGATTGAGCTATTAATCTAAAGAGAAAATTCTCACTTCAATATTTCTACACTTTTAAACTCATTTTTAAGAGGAAAAAGAAATGTTATTTACACAATTTTGTAGTAGTGTTCTGAATTTTTCATAAATACTGACTAGTTCTTTGAACTTAAATGTTTAAATCTAAAATGAATTCAGTACTTGATGGAAAACAAAGTGTAAATGTGCTTTAATCCACGCAGTTCAGCACAAGCGTGTCATTTGCAAGTAAGGTACCCTAAGAGATATCACTGGTTCCTTAAAATTAATATAAATTAAGTATAATAATGCGTGTTTATGCTAAAGTCGAATTTAATCAGAAAATTTCAATTTACAAAGATAATTTAAAAGCAAGTCATTATGTCTAAATGGTCCAGTTGGTTATTTCCATTTTGTACTTTACCTTGAAACCTAAATTAACTACATCATAAAACAGAGTTTTATAGATTACCAAAAATATTTCGAATTATACTCTGAAGCAAAAGAATAGCCCTTAAGGTCACTTTTCTGCTTCATCCTAATTGACTAGCAGTTTCTCATAAGTTCCAGCTAATTGGTATAGAAATAAGTCATAAGCCTATTTTACTCTAAGATAGAAGGTCAGCAGACATCCAGTAGTAATATGCTATCCTTTTTCTGGCACAGATTTAATAGATAATTATCTTTCTTAAAGCCAGCATCGTATAGGCTCAAACATGACAGTGGATTAATAGTATTACGGTGATTGTGATAATTGAACTAATTTCCCTCATGTTCCTATACACACTGATTATGACAAGTGGCAGGGAAACATGTACACAGATTGAGAATTCAGATTTAAATGTATTGATAAGTATTGTTTCAGTTATTTTGATTTGTCGAATGAGAACATTATTGGTATTTGCAGAAGAAAAAGGAATTTCATAGACACCAGGCATTCGCTAACAGGTTCTGGGTAAGAGCCTCAGGCCAAAGTGAAGGTGTCAGGTTGAGCCAGGCACTAAAGACCAGGATCCAGCAAGGAAAATGAAACAGTGGATTGAGTCCAGACATAACTGATGGGACACTGCCGCCAAACCTGCCCAGTCTCTTGCATATATAAAGAGAATATTTCTGTTCCCCGTAATGGAGGAGAAAGTAGACAGTTTCAGGAGAGAAACAATGCATATACATTAAACAATGGTGCACATTTTATAAGAATGTGCTCAATTTAAAAATGTACTGTAAGGCGGCCCCTGTGGCTCAAAGGAGTGGGGCACCAGACCCATATTCCAGAGGTGGCAGGTTCAAACCCAGCCCTGGCCAAAAACTGCAAAAAAAAAATGTAGTGTAAACTGATTAAGAAAATTTCCTGTGGGGAGATGGAAATTACAGTTAGGTATGAAGATGAAGAGTTTAGCTAATTTTAAAAATTATACTCTCGTGAATGAGTTAAACCAAATAAAATTTCAAGAAAAATAATGAAATCTTATGTAAATTTGCCCAATTAAAGGGAAACATAAGCCAAAGGACATCAACAATGTTTTATCATTATTTAACAATATAAAAAAGTAATTTTTTTAAGGAAAATGTACAAATTGAAACATTCTTGACAATATAAAACATCACAGGGATAACTAGATAATGGTTTCATAGCACAGATTCACCATGAGAGACAAAGTTTTGGCACACACAGGTGCAAACACACTGAACATCGAGGCCTTCTGCTCCTGAGGTAACTCTGCTTCCCTGAGCGCCAGACCAGCCCTCTGCACAGCCACAATTCTGGCTACTCGGCACTCACCCTCCACTTCGTATCAGTCTCTTCACGTTAAATATCTGCTTTCCTGATCCTTGTTAGCACAGTTGAGAACTAAGACCCAAATGTCTTCTGTGGCACAAGGAGACATCTTGATAATAGACCTAAGAAGCACCACTGCCCCTCTTCCTCCCATTCAAAAAAATTAAAAATAAAAAAATAAATGTTCACATAAAGCTGTTTTAGCTATATTGGCAAGAAAAATGCTGATATGTGAGTATAAGCACAGATTCTGTGGCCGGACTTCCTGGGTTGAGGCAGTTTTTCCACTGAACAATGGCTGGCCTTGGAGCAAGTTGTGCCATTCAGGAACAACCACCTGCCATGAAATTTCACAACTTTAGTGACATTCATTTTGAGGTGCTTATCAAAATTTCTGGCTCACATATGTCTCATATATTTTAATAAATAAACAACATAGGCTTCTGAAGGATAACTAGAAATGTTAATTTAACTCACACAGCTAGAACAGAAAAAACAAACAAACAAAAATACAGTTGTAGCGACTCACTACCTAATTTTTCTGGCTACTGGAAATACTCTGCTAAATCTTCTATGTATTTTCAGTTTGCCAAGGGAAAATATTGAGCTCCTTGAAAAAGATCAAATTAAATGTAATGCAGAAACTTAAGAGGATAAAATACTCTAGATGGCCATATTTGTTGAAATACCTAGCTCTGACCAATCAAGTATTGATAGTTAATGCAAACATCAGGACATTTTACTTTGTTTACTTAAGAATTCTCCACTAGATTTTGTTTGTCTACTTTTACATAGAATAAAGTAAATAAGTTTGAACTTTTAAAATAATCTAGACTATTGTTATGACATCAGTCTTTGTATTGAATTTTACAGCAGTAATTACATATTAAATTGTTTATGGCTCTTAGAATTGTATTAATTAATTCTTTATGCCTTTTTTTTACAGTTGTTTTGCTTGCAATGTCACACAGTCCCCTTATAAAACCAATATAGAAATACTTCATCATCTTTTCAAGTTTTCTGCTTACCAGTATCATTGGCTTCAAAACTAAATAATGACACATACTTAAAATATATGTAATATAAAGATAGTCTGTGACTGACATGGTGAGGAGTTTTCTAATGAGAATTCCCCAGATGTTCAGCTGTCTGACCAGGGAAATACACATTGTCTTCAGTTATTTGGTTAGCTATAAGCAAAAAGCCTATATGTATACCTTTAAATGGTTCCATTTTGCAAAGGCAAGTTTAAAGTCTTTTGTGAGTTAGAAAGGAAAAAGTCCTGGATAGAACTCCATATGTGGTTTAGAACCTAATTATGTAAAAGCAATTTAGGGCGGAGCTTTATGGAGGCAGGTCTGCAAGCAGATACTGTATATCTCAGGATTTTCCAGACTACTCCCTAAAGATGATTAACTGTTTCCAAATGGTCTGTTAAGTATTTAAACCGCTTATTCCCCCAGAATCTTGTTTTGTGGTTTTGTTTTTGATTACTTAGCATACGAATAACTTTAGTGAAGTAGTTATCAGTTAAGCCGGTTAAACCTTAGCCCATAAGGATAGCTTTACATAATGTAAGTAAAGTGATTATCAGTTAATCCGATTTAGCCATAAGCCTGTAAGTACCAGGTAGTGAGAGACCTGGGGCCAGGTTTAAATCATATGTTTATTGATTAAGTTATGTGCCTATATAAGCTTTGGTGGAAGAAATACAGATTGCCACTTGCCATGACAGTATAATTGGTTCTCCTTATTACTCAGACGATTTCATTGCAGGACTCATTCTTCTGGGTCACCGATCATTTGGGAAACTTTCAGGTAACAGCAAGGGATGACAAAACAGAGGGAAGGAACAAACCGTAGGAGGAAGAAGCAGCAGGAAAAAAAACAAAACAAAACAAAAGAAGACGTTTGAGCTGTTCCACATTATTCAGCAGGAGGAGCTGAACATAGGAGACCAATACTGAGCCTTGGTTAATTAAGTAGCAGAGGGTTGGCGACAGGAAAGAGGAGTCACACTTTCTAGTTAAAATCCAGAAATATTCGCTCAGAGAAAAATTGTAAGAGACCCAAAGGGCACATTGCCAGGGAGGCTGCAGAAATAAGGTAGAAGGTGCAGGGTGTGTTTAGATTTCAAAACCAGCAATCTGTTATTTGCTGCAATAGTGAACATTGTCAATGTTTTTCTGGAAAGAAATGGGCAAAGAATTACATCCCAATGCTGAGAAAGAGGTTTACTCAGAGGCAACTTCGTGATCTTTCCTAAGTTTCCTTGTGAACAGAACCGTCCTTTTCCCTCCTCAACTTGCAAAAGCGTTTGTTGTAGATAGTTTGGGTCTACGTTTCTCTTACTTTCCTGCAAATTCTTCAAAAATAGAAGATGGATTTTTGCAGGTGCAACCAGGGCAACAAACAGGCTAAATAAGAACGGAGATGTTTACAAATGTCTGTGGAGTGAATCATGTTCAGAGAAACCATTTCCCAGCACTAGGGATTCTTTCACGTACATTTTCTTGGGCATGGTCTATAGAACAGTAATCTGTTCTATAAACAGTAATCTGGTCTATAGAACAGTCTCTCAAGAGACTCTGCTAGAGACTGTTTTTATATGTAACAGTGTTGTCTGTGTGCGTATATGAACTTGAGGGGCTACAATGGTTTTATGTTATTTTTCTTGTTTGTCTTTTGAGGCAGAGTTTCACTCTGTTGCCCTGGGCAGAAGACCCTGGCATCAGCCTAGCTCACAGCAACCTCAAACTCCTATGTTCAGGCGATCCTCCTGCCTCAGCCTCCCATTTACCCGAGACTGCAGGTGCCCACCACCAGGCCCAGCTAATTTTTCTATTTTTAATAGAGACGAGGTCTCCATCTTGCTCAGGCTGGTCTTCAGCTCCTGTGCTCAGGCAATCCTCTTGCCTTGGCCACTCGGAGTTCTAGAATTGCAGGTGTGAGCCACCACACCCCGCTGGCCTACAATGTTTTCTGTCAGACATAACTTCCAAAGAATTATTGGTGTGGCTCAGACAGGTATAAAAAGCAAGCAGGTATTTGTAATTTTTAAGTGAGCAGTAATTATTACTGATGTATGTGTTTATATGTGTATTTACAAAGAATTATATATGTGGCTATAAAAATTATATATATTTGATTCATATGGTTATAAAGAATTACGTATATAAACTAGTTATATACATATATAAACTAGTTGTATATGTTATATACTAATGACCAATACTCATCTTCCTTAGAAACCAATTTCAACTTAACTTATTGTTGAATCATATTATATTAAAGTCTCAGATCCTTTTCTTTTTTGGAAGTCGTATGCACACCAGAAAACCTAAACCCTTTAATGACTTCTCTTTAGTTAACAGGCTAACTCTAGCTCTTGAGTTAGAGCCTTTAAAATAAATACGTTTGTGCCATTTCTCTTAGTTCTGGCTTGAAAGCTGTTGCAACATTCTTGTGTTTAGTAGAAATCAAATGTGCAAAATGAAAATCACAGGCATAGTGTGTAATAAGTGATATGTGTGTACGAGAAGGGAGTCTTTTCTGTTGCAGAAAAAAAAAATAGATTCACCGTTCTTATTTTTTTTTTGTTTCCTTGTTTGGTAACTCCTAGGGCCAGCAGAAAGTGTAAGTGATTTCAATTCACAAAAATTATATTAAAACTCCCATGTTCTGCGTCTTCTCTTCTGTAAAAAGCCACGCCTTTGCTATATCTTGTCAAAGAAAGATATTCTTGGAAGAGATGTCGACACTCTTGTCCGGGTGTAGAAATATGTTCTTAGCCATATGACAGATGTCATTCCAAATCAGTGTAAGCAAACTTCATCCTACGTCCGTTCCTGCCCAATCATTTTTAGGAGTCTAGAGGAGGAGTAAAATAGAATCACAGGGTTTTTTTTAAAGTCATTAATAGTAACTTGAATCTCTTAGACATCAGTCTGTAACCACTCACCCCCGTTATTTCCTATGAAGGCACTGTGCACAGAGCGATATTTAATCCAGATGTGTTCCCGTTATTAACTCTTTGCCTGTTGGAAATGTATTCATGCTTTGGGCTAGCAATGTTTTCTTTATATTCACTATAATGTTTCAAAATATGATTTTTCCTATACCTTTCCTGAAACAATGCATTGAGGTGAATAATGGTGCTGCAGAGCTCTTTGGTTGATACAGTATTTCTCACAGATACTAAATATTTCAAAGCATTTACTTCTTTTGGACAAGGGAAACAAGAATTTTTGAAGTTGTTGATGGGAGCAGAATAGTTTTATCTTCCGTATCGCCATATGTGATCATTGCTGTCATTGCCTCCTGATTTCTCTGGAAGTCTTGCTTTGATTTTCCTTTTTCTGAACCTTTTTATGAACGTCCTTCTTTCCATGGTCTGATCTTCCTAAAATGAAAATCTGCAACAACATTTCGAAAGTTGCCGTTGTCACGTTCTGGCATCTGTGTGCTATTTTATTCCCTAAACATGTTTTTTTTTTTGGTCAAGTCTGTGAAAAAATATGTATCTTGCATTTTTCCAGTCCCTGAGCTATGGGTTACTTTTCCTGCAACCAATCAAAATAAAATAAAAATGTGCCTAAAGTTAAGGTGAAATGGTGCCCAGACAACAAAACCTTGTAACAAAGGAGAGGGGTGCTTGGCTGATTGATTTAGATATTGTTGTGGGGTCAGGTGGTAATTCTTGGACCCCCTTTTAATTTTGTGTGCAAAGATGTTTCTTATCAAAATAGTAAATGTGGTTCATTTGTTGCAATTGGGGGGGGAGGGACAAATACTTTCTGGGTGGCCTTCAACTGTTTGTTAAAATGTGAGCATTCTTCAAATCATGCTGGTACAGACTTCTTGGGATAAAATAGTTACCTGTTCCAGGATTAACATATTGCCATTCTGTGCAAGGTCCTTGAAGGTAATCTTTAAAGAAACAAAATTGCAAACAGATGTCTAAGGTTAATATCATTACTCAAAACGCAGCCGTTCAGACGCACAATCCTTAAAACTATGCACTTGGCTTGTCTGGATGGCAAACATCTTATCATCATGAAATCCCATCATTTTATTTAATACCCACTGTACAATTCTTGCTTTTGCTCAATGAGAAGTGCATGTACATGTGAAATACTATGAATCATTAGTCTGTCCCTTCTCTTTGGAGACTTTTCTTTCATAAATTCATTACAAATGGGACGTATCCCCCTCATAAACTCTTAGAAGTACTGTCCACATTTTAACAGTATTAAAATTACTCTTCCATAGGTTAAATTCAATTTTCTGCCCCACACTACCCAGGATTTTACTACGGTTATTTGTGCCCTTGCCTTTACCCTTTATGTAGGCAGTTTTTTAAAACTATAAATAGCTGTGGCTGTCCCCTAACATAGGAGAAAGCTTAGAATATGTCACACTTTGAAATGTTTAAGTGTAAGTTAGTTGGTGTCTTGTCCACAACAATCAAAGCTTATATAAAAATTCATGAAATGTACAGTCACATTGTATTTTTCAACGTGCTCTTGTGCTCTTTCTAAAACCTATGATGGGGCGACGCCTGTGGCTTATCGAGTAGGGCGCTGGCCCCATATACTGAAGGTGGTGGGTTCAAACCCGGCCTCGGCCAAAATGCAAAACAGAAAAATAGCCGGGCATTGTGGCAGGCGCCTGTAGTCCCAGCTACTTGGGAGGCTGAGGCAAGAGAATCGCTTAAGCCCAAGAGTTTTGAGGTTGCTGTGAGTTGTGATGTCACCGCACTCTACTGAGGGCGACATAGACTCTGTGTCAATAAATAAATAAATACAGAAAACAATGCATTCCTTTTCAGATAATCCCATTAGGATAGAAAAACAAACAAAGTACCCTTGGTTAGAGTTTATCACTTACGTATTGAAAATCTTTATGTTCCAAAGTGAATATTGGTTTATTTTAAGCAGTCACCATTTCCCAAGCGTTTATTTAACAATTAAGAACTTGCCAATTTTTCTCATAGTTTGTGCTGGTTCTCCTTCCCGGTTTTATTGAGGTAAAGGGCTAATAAGAAATGAATATTTATGGGCAGCACCTGTGACTCAAGGAGTAAGGCGCTGGCCCCATACACAGGGGGTGGCAGGTTCGAACCTGGCCCTAGCCAAAAACTGCAAAAAAAAAAAAAGTAATATTTAAGGTGGACAAGGTGATGTTTGGATATACATTATGAAAAATAAATGATTACTATGATGAAGAAAAGCCTGCCTTCCACCTCAGATGATTACATGTGTGTATAGGAGACACTTTCAGCAAATTTCAAGTATACATTGTTATTGACAATTGTCACCGTGGGATGGGTTAGATCCCCAGGGCTTCCCAGTCTTGAGTTACTGAAACTATGTACCCTTTCATGAACATCTCCCCACTCACCTTCCCTCTGCCCCTGGGAGCCACCATCGTAAGCTCTGCCTTTATAAATTGGATATAATGATTTTTCTCAACTCCTAATTAACCTACAGATACAGCCATGTGCTACGGACGAGTTTCTGTGTGACCTGGGCATCGCTCAGCAACGTGGGGAAAGGCTTCATAGAGAAAACGACCTTGCCCGTGCACTTGAAATTAAGCCAAACTTATCTCTTAGTGGTTCACAGAGATCCTTTGAAAAATCAGTAGAAATGCCATGAGCCTGGCACTGTAATTATCTGGAAACGTCTCCACCATATGATGTTCACAAGTTTATGAACTGTGAACAGTTTGTACTTCTGACACTAATTTGCTGAAGGCTAGACTGGGCATGTCTCAGGAAATTCTTTCTTTCCTTTTCCCCTCCTTAAACACTCAAATTGAATAAATATTTTCTGGTAGAAGGCTAACCGATGCACTCTGGGGTCAAGATTTCAGACACATTAGCTCTCTCCTCTAACAAACCAAAGACATTTAATTACAAAATACCCCGTTTAAAAGTGTCTCACTGTCTATTAGCACATGTTTCCTTTTAGCTTCACTTTTCTCCCCCACCCATTAACGGCTGGCCAGCTGAAGAGCCAACGTGACTCTGTCAAAGTCCAGCTCTCATGATTTAGTTTCTTCTGCTGAGTGTTATTTATGTAAGTGGAGAATGCGATTCAGCCACTACATTAATAAGAAGCCTCACAACTCAGCAGTCTTAGAGCCCTAACACAGATGACAGTGACCCTTAATACTCAAGATCAAAGAACCTGGGCATATCTTCTTCTTTTCCTTTTCCCTTCCCCTCCCTCCATCCCTTCCCTTCATCCACCCATTCCTTCCTTCCTTCCTTCCTTCCTTCCGTCCTTCCTTCCTTCCTTCCTTCCCCCTCTCTCCTTCTTTCTTTCCTTCTCTCTCTCTCTCTCATCTTTCTTTCTTTTTTGGGTACTTTATTATCTCTAGAGTTCATAATCTCTTTCAAGGTTCCTAACAAAGGGTAAAACAACAAACCGACTAACAAAGAAATGAAGAAAGCAAACTAGATAGCCGATACTTTACAAGTGTTAATATTTTGGTTTTTGTTCCTAGAGCCTAATTTTTAATAATGTCTTAGTATTGAAGGCAGAATATAATTATTTTTTTATTTCAGATTGATAAGAGGGTACAAATGATTAGGTTACATTCTATGCATTTCTAAGATGAAGTTCAAGTTGTTGTTGAGCCCTTCACCCAGGGGGTGCGCTGAACACTCTCACCTCGTGCCTATAGGTCAGAGCTCATTAATCCCCCACCTGCTGCCCTCTACCCCAACTTGAAATGAATCGAACTTTTCTCTTACATAGGTGTGTATTAATTCAGCTACTGGTGCATATTAGTATCAAGTACTTTGGATACTTGCTTTTCCATTCTTGTGATTCTTTACTAAGAATTGTTTCAACTCCATCCAGGTAAACACAAAAAACGTAAAGGCTCCATCTTTTCTTATGGCTGAATAGAACTCCACAGTATACAGATACCACAGTTTGTTAATTCTTTCATGGTTTCATGGGCCCTAGATGGGCCTTGGCAATAAAGAAGGTAACAATTATGTGCTGAAAACTCATACATTAAAACATGTACAATTGCTTCCATAGCTTCTCTCTCTCTCTCTCTGCTCCCTCTGTATCCCCCCTAAATTAACAATCCTTCTCATATTCTCATATCACTCTTGACTCTTCGAAAAAAATAGAATTTGCCTATTCAAATTTTATTTTTCATTTATTTGTACTCTATCTTAAGCCTCAGCAATAGATATTTGCTTTAAAATATAGGTAAGAAAAATCAAGTTTGGAGATAGCCATTTATCAGTTCCAGATATCAAGTAAATATTCACAGCAGCTGAGTTCTACTCATTGCCAAATGTCATAATTTCCAGCAAAACACCATGGTTTGGACAAACTGGTCTTCCTAGGGTACAAAAAGAAGCAATATTTATTAGGAAAGTAGCTTTTGGAAAACGTAACATTTCCTAGTTAAATGATTGAGTGACTACTTACTCTTTTTATTTATTTCTTCTTTTTTTGCCTTTAACAATTGTTTTTATGATAGAATATTATACAGGGTAATTTTAGAATATTATACAGGACAATTTTAGAATATCATACAGGATAATTATTTTAGAATAATATAAAGGTGCACCGTTTTAGTATCTCAGGATCAAAAAGTCCTGAGGCTCTAACCTGAACCATTGTGACCATATTAAGGAGTTAAAAATGTTTTTGTTATATGGATACTTTTACAATGCTTCAGCTGGGGCTTTCAGTATACAACTCTGTTTAGATATTCTTCCTTTTTTTCAGTTTTAAAGAGAAATATGGAGAGAGAGAATGGCTCCATTTCTGTAAGTGGTGAGCGTGCTTTTTTCTTTTTGGATTTGAAGTAATATATATTGTGTAGCTATTTACATTATTTAATTTATTGATTTTACTTGATTCACGCAGTTTTTCAAGTTATTTAAGATGCTAGGAGTCACTCATGCACATACAATGAATATGATCATGACGTTCTGCTTAAAAACAGCATAATTCTATGGAGTCTTTGAATAGTACAAGTTTTTTTAATGAACGAACAGAAGAATCATAAATAAAGAAAACACATACTTTTCTAAAGGAATAAAATATATATTTCTGTATGTTTGCATACATATTGCATATATACGTATCATATTATATGTCTTTTCATACTATATATATTATAATGTACTTTAAAATCTTCACAGTTTATGACCTCCCTACACTGACCACCTCCTTAAGTTGACCTAATTTCATAGACTGGACATATAAATACAGTCGGCCTATTTCCTTATAGTGCCCACCTCCTTATGTGGACCAGTTTGCTACAGCCCTTTGGGTGGTCAACTTACCGAGTTTCTACTCAATATAATATATACTCCTGTGCCAAGGATAAAGTTAATTTTTTATTGCTGAACATGGAGGAAAAATTATACCGTATATATCATTTTCATGTTTTACGTACAAGAAAAGATTTTATATATAGGGTTTTGTTTGTTTTGTTTTTTTTTTTTTTGCAGTTTGTGGTCAGGGCTGGGTTTGAACCCTCTACCTCTGATATATGGGGCCGGCGCCCTACTCCTTAGAGCCACAGGCACCGCCGTAAGTTTTGTTTTTCAAATTTTTATCATTATTTAAAATTCTTAAGGTTTTCTTTATTTATGACTCTTCTGTTCATTCATTAAAAAAACCTGTCCTGTGGCAGGTGCCTGTGGCTCAAAGGAGTAGGGCGCCGACCCCATAAACTGGAAGTGGTGAGTTCAATCCCACCCTAGCCAAAAACTGCAAAAAAAAACACCTGTATTGTTCAAAGACTCCATAGAATTATGCTGTTTTTAAGCAAAATGTCATGATCATATTCATTCTATGTTCATGAGTGTTAGACAGTACACACATTCCTATCATCTTAAATAACTTGAAAAACCCAGCGAATCAAGAAAAATCAATAATTTAAATAATGTCAATAGCTACATAATATATATACTTCAAATCCAAATTGATACAAAATTGCTAAGTTGCATTCTTGATGAGAAATGTGCAGGTCTGGATTCGCTGTAAAAGTATAGTGATCTCCAAGGCAGCAATAAAGAGAAATACTGGGTCAGGATTATGGCCCTAAGGTAAGGTATACTTGATAACGATTCTGAAATAAGATTGAGTTTTTATACACACTGGAATCTGATAACATAGCATCAGCTAGAACCTATTTCTGGCATGTAAATTCATGAATAAGTGTATTTCCAAAGTTTTGACCATGTTAGAATCATAGAGCATAGCAGACTTTTATTTTATTTTATTTTATTTCATTTCATTTTGTTTTGAGACAGAGTCTTACTCTTTTGCCCTGTGTAGAGTACTGTGGCCTTATAGCTTATGGCAACCTCAAATTCCTGGGCTCAAGTGATCCTCCTGCCTCAGCCTCCCAAGTAGCAGAGTACAGGTGCCCACCACAATGCGTGGTTATTTTCTCTATTTTTAGGAGAGCTGGGGTCTCACTTTTGCTCAGGCTGGTGTGGAACTCCTTCAGCTCAGGAGACCCACCCTCCTCAGCCCCCCAGAGCACTAGGATTGTGGGCACCAGGCACCCTGCCTGGCCACCCAGACATTGTGAGCTTTCTTCCATGAATTAATGTTTTTATTATTACTTTATCATGCATTAAATGAGAAGCACGGAGAGGAAATCCTAGACACATCATCACCAGTTTTGTGCCAAAGGATGAAATCTCAATTATATTGTTCATCCCAATTCACAGTTTCATGTCACAAAGGTTGTAAAAAGGTGGCCAAAATTAGCGATGCTAATTTAATCATGCACAAAAGATGTGGGAGAAGGGGGTCCTATGTGTGAACCAAATTTTTATTTTATTTATTTACTTATTTATTTGTGTGTGTGTGTATATATATATATATATATGTATACAAAAACATATATATATATATATATAGAGAGAGAGAGAGACAGAGACAGTCTCACTCTGGCACTCTGACTAGAGTGCCAGGGCATTATAGTTCACAGCAACTTCAGATTCTTAGGTTCTAGGGGTTTTCCTGCCTCAGTTTTTCTACTTTTAGTAGAGGTGGGGTTTTGCTGTTGGTCAGGCTGGTCTTGAACTCCTGAGCTTAAGCAATCCACCTGCCTCAGCCTCCCAGAGTGCTCGAATTACAGTCATGAGCCACCAAGCCTGGCCCAATCACAGCGGGAAGGGAACATGATTCCAAATGTGTGTGTGTGTGTTTACAAATGATGGCAGAAGTGTGTTATTTTGCATAAAGCAGTGTGAACAATTATCTTTCAAGATGCAGGATAGTGGAGGGAAGCGGAGTTTTTCAAACAAATATTTTGCTTTACCCGTTTCAACAGCGAACATGTTTTTGTGAATTTGCTTTCACCAAAGAGTGGCTGAATGTAACGGAGTTTCAAGAGGTCTGGATACGAGAGAGAAAGTGGAAAAGGAGAGAGAGACCATCATAGAGAGACGAAAGGTTTAGAAATAGTACCTTTGGTTTACAAATACAAAGCAGAAGGCAAGCATGTGAAAATTCCACCAAAAGATAAACTATGGCCTCTATGAAATGAAAATGGTTTGTCATGACTGGATAATTAGAACACATACCAAATGCTCTAAAATGCTACATACAAAATGGAATAATTATGAAGATGGTTATGATTCATTTGGGATAGCCAGGAAATGAAAGTGGCACAGGTCTCTACTCCATGCCCTTCTGAACACCACCATCTCCACCTTTCACCTAATTGCACTGGCTACAACTTCCAGCACTCTGCTGAAGAGCCGTGGCAATAGTGGGAAACCTTGTCTAGTTCCAGTTCTGAATGTAACTCAGCACATAAATAAAATCAAAGACTTTACTTTTGCATCGACAATACAAAATCTTCTAAAAAGGAAAGACCCTGCCTCAGATGGTTTCATACCAGAATTCTACCAAACCTTCAAAGAGGAACAAGTACCTCTATTGCATAACCTATTCCAAAGCATAGAAAAGGAAGGCTGACTTTCCTGACACATTCTATGAAGCAAATATCACCCTGATTCCACAAATATACAGATGAGCTAACACGTGCTTTCCGTTTTACTCCATTCGATATGATATGGGCTGTGGGTTTGCTGTAGATGGCGTCTACCCCTTTACGAAATGCCCCACAAAAGCCTATTTTCTTAAGTATTCTCATCAAAAAAGGATGTGGATATTGTGGATATTGGAGAAAAGCCTTTTCTGCACCAATTGAGAGTATCATATGGTTTCAGTTTTTATTTTATTTATGTGGTGAATTGCATTTGTAGATTTATGTATGTTGAACCAACCTTGCATTGCTGGGATAAAATGTACTTGATCACAATGTATAATTTTTTAATGTTTTCCTGCATTCTGTTGGCTAGGATATTATTGAATATTTTTGCAACTATATTCATTAAGGATATTGGTGTATAATTTTCTTTTTCTGTTGTGTGCTTTCTTGGTTGTGGAATCAGGGTGATAATTGCTTCATAGGATATGCTAGGAGTTGAACCCTTCCCTTTTTATGTTTTGGAATAGGTTATCTAACAGAGGTATTAGTTCCTCTTGAAGGTCTGGTAGAATTCTGATGCGAAATCATCTGATCCAGGAATTTTCTTTTTTGGAAGATTTTGTATTGTTGATGCAATCTCAGTGCTTGACATAGATCTATTCAGATTTCTAATTCTTTCTGGTTGAGTTTAACACCCTCATAATAATTTGAAATAAAAGTGATATAAGCATATATATGTACATATATATAACACCATATATTTGTACAGGGTTGGATTCAAATTTTTTAATTGCTTTGATTTATGCATCAAGATTATTATAGAATCAAACTTTGGTCTATGTTTTTCTAGTTCAAGGGAAAAAAACGTGCTTTTTTCAGATATCTATATTCTGTATAGTATATACAGTATATATGTATATATGTATATAATTAGTATATATGTATATAATTGTTTGGGATTCATGAGGGTACAAAGAATTAGGTTACAATGTTGCATTTGTTACATAAATTCCCTCTTATAATTGTGTTTCACCCCCATGAAGTGTGCCATGCACTGTGACCTCCACCCCCTCCTAACTCCCCTCTTCCTCATTCCCCTACCCCCCACTTTGTATCAGCTCATCTACTGCCTTCATATTAGAATTGAGTACATTGGATTCTTGCTTTTCTATTCTTGTGATGTTTTACTAAGAAGAATGTGTTCCAACTCCATCCAGGTTAATAAAGAAGATGTAAAGTCCCCATGTTTTTAATGGTTAAATAGTATTCCATGATATACATAGACCCCAGCTTGTTAATCCATTCCTGGGTGGGTGGGCATTGAGGTTGTTTCCACATCTTGGTGATTGTAAATTGAGCTGTGGTAAATAGTCTAGTGCAAATGTCCTTGTGATAAAAGGATTTTATTTCTTCTGGGTAGATGCCCAGTAATGGGATTGCCGGATCTAATGGGAGGTCTAATTTGAGTTCTTTGAGGATTCCACACACTTCTTTCCAAAAAGGTTGTATCAGTTTGCAGTCCCACCAGCAGTGTAAAAGTGTTCCCTTCTCTCCACATCCACCTCAGCATCTGCAGCTTTGAGATTTTGTGATGTGGGCCATTCTCACTGGGGTTAGGTGATATCTCAGGGTGGCTTTGATTTGCATTTCTCTAATAATTAGGGACATTGAACATTTTCCATGTTTGTCCGCCATTTGTCTGTCTTCTTTAGAAAAGATCCTATTCATCTATCTTGCCCAGTGATATAGGGATTGTTAGCTCTTTTTTTGCCAATTAATTTGAGTTCTCTGTAGATCTTGGTTATCAAGCTTTTGTCCAATTTATGCTTTTGAATGCAAATGTACTTTACTACTTTCCTGGAATGAAAACCACTGTCTCATGTTATAAACTCCACTAATATTACCCATGTATACAATGATATCACTCTTCATCCAAGTTCTTGATTTAAAATTAAGAGTTTCTAGCCGAGCATAGTGGCTCATGCCTATAATCCTGGGACTTTGGGAACCTGAGGAGTTAGGGAGCAGAAAGAGTCAGACCCCATCTCTACAAAAAGTAGAAAAACTAGTCCGGCTTTGTGGTGGATGCCTGTAGTCCCAGCTACTTGGGAGGCTGAGGCAGAAGGATCACTTAAGCCCAGGAGCTTGAGGTTGCTTGAGCTATGATGCAGTGACACTCTACCTAGGGCAACAGAGTGAGATTCTGTCCCAAAAACAAATAAATAAAAAAAGTAAAGTTGATTGTTTCTATTCATAAACTGGTTATAACATATGCCTTCTTTATAGACCTCTGTATCGGAATTATTTTAAGCATTTTATGGAACATGTCTCTTATTTCATTAACATGAAATGTTGAGTCTTTTTGACTTTGTTTCGTATTTATTATAAAATAATGGGTACCTTTTTAACAAAAGCATAACTCAGGCAAACCTAATTGGAAAAAAGAAATCCTACTTCTAATGCTCTCAACTACCTAACACAAGTTTAATTGGTTTTTCCTCTCACTGAATGTAAATTTATTAATACTCGGAGGTATTGATGGGGTGAACAAAAGCTATCTCAATTCATATTTCTCTGGCTATCAAGAAATATAAATGATTTAACAATGGCACTTTTCCTTTTGTGATTCCAGACATGTTCAAATGTAAGTTGTGACTATAAATTTATTTATTTATTGCAGTTTTGACTGGGGCCAGGTTTTAACCCACCACCTCCAGTATATGGGGCCAGCACCCTACTCCTTGAGCCACAGGCACTGCCCCAACAGTAAATTTATTTTGTGGTGATTTAAAGTCAGAGAGCACCTATTTTAAAAAGTGCTCTCAACGGTCATTGTCATGACCTTGAGAATTATAATGATCGAGAAATTACAAAAATGGGAACATGAGTTTGTCAATGCAACAACTGAGATAATTAATGGCATATTAACCAACTTAGTTCTTCAAGGGGTAACCAATGGATAAACCATGAAGTATAAGGCTATAGGGTAATGGTTATAGAGGAACACTTGTCAATAGTTATAATTTAAACTAATCAAATTAATGTTAAAATAAAATAGCTGTGCACAATGGCTTACCTCTATAATCCCAGCACTCTGGGAAGCTGAAGCAGGTGGATTGCTTGAGCTCAGGAGTTTGAGACCAGCCTGAGCAAGGGCAAGACCCTGTGTCTACTAAAAGTAGAAAAAACAGCTAAGCCTTGTGGCAGGTGCCTGTAGACCCAGTGAAGAGTGCTTGAACCCAAGAGTTTGAGGTTGCTGTGAGCTAGGATGTTACAGCATTCTACCCAAGCACTAGAGTAAGACTGTGTCAAAAAATATAAAATAAAGTTGCATCACAATCTAGACTTGATGTTTTCCTTGAGGAAGGTTTAACTGTCTTGGCAATAGCCTCAAGCATTTGTAAAGAGGCAGGTATCTGTATATTGTATGTGCACAAGCTACTTATAGTGATTTCAGAGAATATCTTAGCATGAAGTCTTTTAATAATCTCTGGAGATACTTTCCTGAAAATAACATGTAGGTGAAATCTCTGATCACATACATTTTTTGTGTGTGTGTCTTAAAAAGTTCTTGGAAACCCATGAATTAAACACAAATTAAATATTCAAAATTAACATTCTAAGATTATTAATTTTTCAGGGACCAAAACGTGAAAAGGGCCTTATGTCTCTTAGTATTAAAGGGACGGCTGGTGAAAACAAAACTTAATTCAGGACGATTTTGAAACCTAAAGTCATCTTGATTTGCCTGGAGCTCACCATAAATTCGTAACAAAATTTATAAAGCACTTTTCTTTTTCTGTATGTGTCATATGCATTTTATTTTATTCGTTAAAATATTTTTCTCCTTTTTATTTCAAAATAAGGGTTTCAAAGGTTTTTAGTTACGTAGATTATTTTGTGACGCTTGAGTCCGGGCCACAGGTGTGTCCAAAATTTAAATAGTGCTCTTAATACCCATTAGGCAGGTTTTTGCCCCCTACCTCTCCTAGCCTTCCTGGTTGATTTCCACTGAGTTTTCTTCATTGGTTACTTCCAATTTAATAATGCAATGTTTGTTTTTCCATTCTTGAGATACTTCGCGTAGGGGAATGGTCTCCACTTCCATCCAGGTGGTTGCAAAAGGCATTCTTTCCTTTTTTTTTTTTTGTAGAGACAGAGTCTCACTTTATCACCCTCTGTAGAGTGCTGTGGCTTCACAGTTCACAGCAACCCAACCTCCAACTCCTGGGCTTAGGGGATTCTCTTGCCTCAGCCTCCCGAGTAGCTGGGACTACAGGCACCTGCCACAACGCCTGGCTATTTTTTTGTTGCAGTTTGGCTAGGGCCGGGTTCGAACCCACCACCCTCAGTATATGGGGCTGGTGCCCTACTCACTGAGCCACAGCTGCCACCTCAAAAGGCATTCTTCATGGTTGAGTTGAGGGGGAGTCTTAGGGAAACTTGCCCTTTCCCCTTTGGTTGGTTCGCTGACAAGATCAACTTATGGTTATAGTAGATTAATAAGAGAAAGGTTTATTTCCAAATACCATGAGCACAGGAGTGGGGAGGGGTACCACGAGAATGAATTCCCAAAGTCTCAGTGATGGCCAGTGGCTTTTAAAGATGCTGATTGGAAGGAAGGGGGAGAGAACCTGGAAAGTACACGGGCAGCCGGTGGTTGCTAAGGGGGGTGGGTAGATGGAGGGAAACAGGTTGATTAGTAAATTAATCTGAGAGACAGGTATTGTGCTTCAAATGACCTTATCATAGATCTACTAGCATGTGATAAGGAGTCTAGCAGCCCTTTAGGATAGAGGAAAGTCTTCCTTCAAAGTTCCCTGATTATGAATAGCCTTTAATTCAAAATAATCTTTATACCAAGGAATCATACATTGGGGTGAAATTTTCTTAGGTCCTTCTGAGTCGTACTCCTTGGTGTGAACATGTCCATACCTCACTTTTTTAATCCACTCATGAATTGGTGGGCACTTGGGTTGGTTACACACCTTTGCAATTGTGAACTGTGCCGGAGTGAACATTACAGTGTAGGTGTCTTTTGGATGAAAAACCTTCTTTTCATTTGGGTAGCTACCCAATAGTGGCTTTGCAGGATCAAACAGCACAGCCACTTTCAGTCCTTGGAAGAATCTCCATACTGTTTTCCACCAGGGTTTTACTAATTCCAGCAGTCCCGTACTTTTCTAAATGTGAAAGGGATGAATTGTCTCCAGTCTGTTTTCATTCTGCGTTTCTCAGAGCAGACAAAATTATAGACTGGTTTCTGATTGGGGTGTACCGTTAAGCTTTCAGGTTTGTGATTAAAGTACATTTTCAAATTTAGCTCCAAAGTGTGATTACATGTTACAGCTTCATTCTTTCTTTTTCCACCCCCTGCAACTTTGTATTCCACATTGTTTTATAAATAAGCACCTATTTGTTAGGTATAAAAAAATGTGTCAACTATGGTCAACTTAAAATACCAGGTATTCACATTATATATATAATATATATACAGGGTGTCCATAACTTCTTGTGCTATGCTATTTTATTTCATTTTGTTATTTTTGAGACAGAGTTTCAAGCTGTTGCCCTGCGTAGAGTGCTGTGGCGTCACAGCTCACAGCAACCTCCAACTCTTGGGCTTAAGCAATTCTGTTACCTCAGCCTCCCAAGTAGCTGGGACTGCAGGTGCCCGCCACAATGCCTGGCTATTTTTTCATTGTAGTTGTCATTGTTGTTCAGCAGGTCTGGGCTGGATTTGAACCTGCCAGCTCTGGTGTACATGGCTGGCATCCTACCCACCGAGCTACAGGCACCAAGCCCACCATTATTATTTTCTTGTTCCAGTAAGAATGCCAGGGCATCATAGCTCACAGAAACCTCAAATTCTTAGGCTGAGACAATTCTCCTGTCACAGCCTCCCAAATAGCTGGGACTATAAACTTATGATAAAATTTTCATTGACCCTGATCATCAGAGAAATGCAAATCAAAACTACCCTGAGATATCACCTAACCCCAGTGAGAACATCCCACATCGCAACGTCTCAAAGCTGCAGCTGCTGGCGTGGATGTGGAGAGAAGGGAACACTTTTACACTGCTGGTGGGGCTGCAAACTGATACAGCATTTTTGGAAGGAAGTGTGGAGAACCCTCAAAGGTCTCAAATTAGATGTTGGGCAATTTTTAATTGCACGCAAACTTTAGGTCACCCCATATAATACATGATGTAATTCAAAGAAAATAACTACCTATTAATAGTTGCACACAAAGAAATTATAATGAAATGCATTTCTGAAAAGTAAACCCATCAAGTAGACATTGTTAATTTTTTTCTTTTTTTTTTTTTTTGTAGAAAGAACCTCAAGTTGGGCGGCGCCTGTGGCTCAAAGGAGTAGGGCGCTGGCCCCATATGCCATAGGTGACGGGTTCAAACCCAGCCCCGGTCAAAAACTGCAAAAAAAAAAAAAACCAAAAAACCTCAAGTTGCCGTCCCAGGTAGAGTGCCCTGGCATCACAACTCACAGCAACTTCCAACTCTTGGGCTTAAGTGATTCTCCTGTCTCAGCTTCCCAAGTAGCTGGGATGACAGGCACCTGCCACAACACCCGGCAATTTTTTGGTTGCGGTTGTAATTCTTGTTTGGCAGGCCCAGGCTGGATTCGAACCCGCCAGCTCTAGTGTATGTGGCTGGCACCTTAGTTGCTTGAGCTACAGGTGCCGAGACAACATTGTTAACATTTATAAAGACATAAACTCTCATACATTTTTCAGTCTGATTAACTTCATATCGTCAAGCAACAGGGAGATAATTGTGTGTTAAATTAGAAGGTAAGTCATTTATATTTGCCGTACCGAGATGATTTTTCTTTGATTAGGCTAAAATTGGGTAGAGAAGTTCAGCTTAATCAGAGGAGTTTTGCACGCTTAGTAGTCTTTAGTTAAAAAAAATAATAATAATTCTAAATTTATCCTTGCAAAGCAAGTATAATGTAAATGTTCTATAGTTAATTAACTGCATATATAATTAATTATATACACTTCTTCCTATTCTGGCCATGACCAGTACAAATGAGATAATTTATATGACACATATGTTTGATTTTTCTTTTCTGGAATGTATATAGACAGTAAATGTTTATACAAGGTGTGCTCAAAGTTTGTGTGCAATTTTAAAAGGCACACTATTTAAAAATATATAAAGAGTGAATTAAAAATAGCACACTATTTTAAATTGCACAGAAATTTTATGGACACCCTGTATATGAAAGCAAATTGATGTATGTATAATCTCATATTATTTTTTTGTAACAAAGACAGCCAAAAATCCATTTAACAAAAATCCCTAATACAACATGATTTTATTGCCTTTCTTTTTTTTTTTTGCAGTTTTTGACTGGGGCTGGGTTTGAACCTGCCACCTCTGGCATATGGTGCCGGCCCCCTAGTCCTTTGAACCACAGGGGCCACCCCACAACACAATTTTATTAACTGTAGTCTTTGGGTTTTACGTTAGAACCCCAGACACGTTCTGTTGCATATCTGATTCTTTATATCTTTGAAGGGCAACTCCACCATTGCTTCCCAACCCTCCATCCTACCCCTGATGACCCCTGTTTTATTCATTCTCTATATTTTATCATTTTGTTTCTTTGTTTATTTTGTTTTGTTTTGTTTTGTTTTTTTATTGAGTCATAGCTGTGTACAATAATTCAGTCATGGGGTACAGTGTGCGGGCTTCACATACAATCGGAGATATTTTTATCAACCTGATTGACATAACATTTGTGATATTTTCTCATTTACTATGTGAAAACATTTTTGATCCCTATGTAGAAGTTTTCTCCTGACCCTTCACATATGCACCACAAGTGTGATCTCACCCTTTATCTTCTCTCCCCCCACCCTCTCCCTCCCCTTCCCTCCTTCTCCCCTTCTCCCATCTTATTGTGCAATAAATGGGATGTAGCCTTCCCTTCAAAGATATAAATTTGCTTCATTTTAGAGGTGTATACATTGGATACTTTTTCTTCCATTCTAGAGATACTTTGCTAAGGAGAACATGTTCCAGCTCCATCCATGTAAATATGAAAGAGGAAAAGTGACCATCTTTCTTTAAGGCTGAATAATATTCCATGGTATACATGTACCAAAGTTTATTAATCCATTCGTGTATCATTTGTTTATTTGTTTCAAGTCTCCCTACACCTGAGACCATGATGTTTCCCGTCCTGTGTCTAACTTATTTTGTTTGTCACTCTGCCCTGCCAGATGCAAGTATGTTGTGACAAGTGGAAGAATCTGCTGCCTTTTAAATGCTGGAGCATAATGTAAATTAATAACAGACAGGGTGGCCATAAATTACGTGCACAATTTTAAATCGCAGACTATTTTAAATTGTACATGAGCTTTAATGGACACCCTGTATTTCTATACCACATTTTTTTCATCTATTTGCCCATCCATGGATTTTTTTTTTGCAGGGGAGGGGGCCAGAACTGGTTTTGAACCCTCCACCTCCAGCATATGGGGCCAGCACCCTACTTCTCTGAGCTATAGGCACTGCCCACTATTTTTAATTTCTTTAGGAACTTCCATACTGTTTTCTATATTGACTACATCAGTCTACATTCTTACCAGCAGTGTACAAGGGTCCTCTATTTTCCAGATCCCTGTGGACACTTGTCACTTCTTATATCATTGAGTTTTTTTCTTTCTTTTCCTTTTTTTTTTTTTTTTGTGGTAGCCACAGTTTTGCAGAGATGTACCAAACTGCAAGTTAGGATATCAGGGTCAGTGTTTTGAGAACTTGTCCTGTGTCATGCAAAATGATAATACTAATAATAAATAAGTAAATAAATAAATACAATAATGTGAGATCTGCCAAAAACTTGTACATACACCTTAGACTCAAAAGACACTGCATAGGATAAAAAAATAAAGATCTTGTGAAAATAATTCTACACCATAGCCCATCCTTGAACTGTTTTCACACATCTAGGACAACAACTATGGAAGCCATATAGTCAATAAAGTTATCTGATAGTTAAAGCTTAAAGTTTCCTAAACCTGCCTGGGTACAAAATACAGATCTTTTCTGGCTGCTTTAAGTAACATCTATGAAGACTTCAAAGCATTTTGAGAAGCAGCTTCGCTATAATATCCTTCATTTACTTAACTTTAGAGTGGAAGTCACTTAGGTTCAAGTGAGACTAAATCTGTTGAATTTTCATTCTTCCCAATCCAACTTAAACAACATATGTTTGGACTCCTTTGCTCAAGTGTCATTAAACTGAAACTGATTTTTTTTTTTTTTTTTTTTCCTTTTTTAAAAAATAATTTTATTAAATTATAATTGTGTACATTAGTGCAATCATGGGGCACAATGTGGTGACTTCATATACAATCTGAAATATTTTCATTGAACTGTTAAACATAGCCTTCATGGCATTTTCTTAAT
>CAUYRH010047954.1:0-22530 GCA_963574655.1 Perodicticus potto | reverse complement strand
GCCCGCCACAATGCCCGGCCATTTTTTGGTTGCAGCCGTCATTGTTTGGCAGGCCTGGGCTGGATTCGAACCCGCCAGCTCAGGTGTACATGGCTGGTGCCTTAGCCCATTGAGCCACAGGCGCCGAGCCTAAAATCAATATTCTATTAAAAACAGGATAGATGTAGTAAATGGATTGTTAGGATCTCAGTGTAATTAATATACAGTGTGAATATAAGTTTATTGTCTAAAACACGTAATCTGTTGAAAACTGGCATGTCAGTTATTATAAATGTTATAGGAAGAGTTAATTACCATTAATTCTGTTTAGATGTTGTAAAGAGTTGGGGGGAGATTATTTGGAAGGGCTTAAATAAACAAAAAGCAGTTAAGGTACAGTTAAGTGGAAAAGGCAAAGTGACTAACAGTGTATATTATATGCTACCCCTGGTATACAAAATGGGAAGGAGTTTCACGCACACGTATGTGTCTTTATATGCATAGAATATTTGTAGACACATGCAGAGGTAAATGGCAACATTGATTGCCTTCACTAAGGGGAACTACTGTGTGAAAGGGGTCAGAAAATCCCTTTGTACCATTTGAAGTTTGTATTTTGAATTTATAACCTACTTAAAAATACAGTTTTAGTGAATTTAAAAATAATATAACCTACTTAAAAACAGAAACTAAATTAAAAATAAAAGGCATAGCAGTCAAGGAAAATTTTCAGAGATTTTTTTTTCTTCCAGATAATTCTCAGAAGTAAGGAAATAGGAACAAAGCCTTTTTAATGACTTCAGATGAGAATATCAAATTAGGACTCATTCATTAAGAAACATTAAATGCTTGAGGTGATGGATACCCGGTTATCCTGATTTATTTTTCATTATATGCCTGTACTGAAACATTACATGGATCCTATAAATATGTATAACTATTATGTATACATAATAATTTGAAATAAAAAGTTAAAAATAGTCATTGGAGGCAGCGCCCACAGCTCATTGGGTAGTCTGCTGGTCGGCCACATACACTGAGGCTGGCGGATTCGAACCCGGCCCAGGGCCAGCTAAAACAATGACAACTGCAATGACAACAACAAAAAAATAGCCAGGTGCTGTGGTGGGCACCTGTAGTCTCATCTACTTGGGAAGCTGAGGCAAGAGAATTGCTTGAGCCCAAGAGTTTGGGGTTGCTGTGAGCTATGATGCCACAGCACTCTACACAGGGTGACAGCTTGAGACTCTATCTCAAAAATAAAAAAAAGTTATTGGAATCAAGTAAATAGGAAAAAATCAATGTCACCAGTAATCAAATATTTAAAATGTCATACTGTTTTCATCATTAATGCAGTAAATATTTTTAGAAAGAAACAAATTTGACAAAGTTTTAAAAATGTTGAGACGCTTGGCTGGTTTTTATAGAAAGTAAAGATTGGTATTTCCTTTCCAGAAAGCAACTGGTCATAAGTAATGGCCTTTAAAATGCTTTTACCCCTTGACAGAGTAGTTGTACTGCTAGGAATGTGCTTAAAGAAGTAATAGAAGATGTGATTAGAGATTTATTGACAAAAAACGATGCTCAGCTTGGTGCCCGGTGGCTAAGTGGTTAGGGCACTGGCCACATACACCGAGGCTGGCAGGTTCTAACCCGGCCTGGGCCTGCTAAACAACAATGACAACTACAACAACAACAAAAAAAAAATAGTAGGTGTTGTAGCGGGCACTTATAGTCCCACTACTTGGGAGGCTGAGGCAAGAGAATCACTTAAGTCCAACAGTTTGAGGCTGCTGTGAGCTGTGAGCTGTGACTCCACAGCACTCTACTGAGGGACTCTGTTTCAAAATAAAAAAAATGCTTATCACACTGTTATTTTAAAAGTTTGACATCAAAAGCTTCATAAGTGACCAAGAGTAGGAAAACGGCTACCCACATTTATGCCATAAAGTATTATTTATGCATAAAAATGTTTTAGAAAAAATTAATAACATGAGACAATATTCTTGAGATAATCTCCCATAAAAAGCGGCATATAATCCTCACTATGTGTTACAATTCTATTTATGGAAAAATATTTCTATACGTACGTAAAAGAAGACTTAGAAAAACATAAAAGCATTGGCTGTGGGTATTTCAGTCTCCAGCAACCTTTAATTACTTGTTTACAGTTACATATTTTTCAAATTTCTACTGCAAATAGGCATTACAGTAGTTTTATTTCAAAGTAAAACATTTCCATTGTAGATCCGAGTATTTGAAGCTTTATTCTAAAGTTAACTCTGTCAGTGGTGGAGGATCCTGGGATAAGGTCCCCAAGTTCATGGGAAGGATGCTCTTTTTGAACTGGAGAGGGACAGACAGCCGGTGGCATTGCCCTGGGATGCTGCAAGTGGAACGTGCCGAGCCACGGGGCATTCAGGAGCTGGTTGCAGGCACTTTCTCTCCACTCTTTCTTTTTTCCAGTTCTTGCCCCAAGCAGTGCAGTGCCCTGCAGATGCCCTTGAAGGGTGCGGCAATCACACAGCCTCGAGTCAGAGGTTTTGGAAACACAGTATTATCTGCAGAAAGCTGTCTTATTGATCTTTCCAAGATGGGGTGGACCTGGAAGTGCTGATTCAGAGTGACGTCACGGGAATTGGGAGGAAGGTTGCACGGCCTCAGTGAGGGCTCCCCTGGGTGCCCACCGGGTGCCAGGCAGAAGGCACAGCCCTCCACATGCGCAGGCTGTTGGGTGATGGCTGCAGGCGGGCTGCAGCAGAGCCCCCCAGGACCGCCTCCCTCACACCTTCTCTGGGTGGCCGGGAAAGTTGAAGTACCTATTGCAGGACAAGGGCAGCTTCTAGAATGGCAGAAATTCCCTTAGGAAGCCCCTTAAAGGAAATGTTCCAGAAGCCATGCTGACTGTTTTCTACGTCCTTTATCTGATTGGTTAAATGTACTGGACATGTTTTTGTTATTATAGATTGATTTCAGTATTTATTGCTATTTGGATCTTAACACCAGTTACCTAAAAATGCCTCCTTCCTTCCCCGTCCTTCCTGAGAAATGGCATGGGGCGTAGGTCTGCTAGATGGAAGGCGTGCGCAGGGCGAGTTAACAAGGGTTCGAGTTATTGCTTTTCTGTGCATTCGTTTTTCCAGCCGGGAACTGGCTGCATGACCTAGAGCGAATCACCTTGACCTTGCTAGACCTTGGTTTTCTCACCTGCCCCGAGACAGGTGCTCCCCGAGGTGCGTCTGGCTCTGGACGCTGTAAGGCGAGGTCCTCTAGCCTTCGCCGCCCGGCGTCTGACTCTCCTTCTCTCCCCAGGAGCCGCGTCGGCCGCCGGCCTCCTGCACCTGCGCTCGTGGGCAGCTGCCGTGTCCGGCTGTGTGCTGGCCGTCTTCACCGCCTCGGTGTGGCCTTACGCACTGGGACAACTTATCAGCTCAGGGACAAGCCCTGGGAAAACCATGACCACCGCCATGCTATTTTATCTTCTAGAGATGTTTTTCTGTGCATGGTGCACAGCTTTTAAGTTTGTCCCGGGAGGTGTCTACGCTCGAGAAAGGTCTGATGTGCTTTTGGGTGAGTACATTTCAAAGGTCTGGATTAGAGTAACTGCTTAGCAATATCCCCGAGGACCCACCGGGCTTTAGCGCTTTATAAGACTCGTGGAATTGCATGGGGAGAGGGGAGTTGCTTCCTTAGGAAAATTAATGCTCTTAATTTTTAAAAATAGGACTCTGGAAGGATGTCTAAATTATAATATAAAAAACAAATTTCTTAGGGCGGCACCTGTGGCTCAAAGGAGTAGGACGCAGGCCCCATATGCCAGAGGGGGCGAGTTCAAACTCAGCCACGGCCAAAAACTGCAAAAAAAAAAAAAAAAAAAAAAAAAAAATTCTTAATTCATCAGTGCAGTTCAGTAATATTTATCTCTACAAAGTCCTTTTAAGTGCATTTTTTGTGAAGAAAGTTTAATCTCTGATAAAGAATAGGTTGCGTAGCACTTGTATTATATGTTGTGTTAGGGAAAGTTATGAACGTGATCCTTACATTGCCACTTCATTGGCGGGCTCATAAATACACACAGGGATTGTCATTTTGGGGGATTCCCTTGAATTTTATCTGTGATTTTTATTTATCGTATTTTTACCAAATATATTATACATGTGTATGTATCTTAGTGTATATGATAAATTCTCAAATCATAGAATAAATGTTTTTCCACTTAAGTGGTTATGAGATCACATACTAAAATTAAATTTTCATAAACTTAGCTTAGTTTAATATTTATTTATTTAGACAGGGTCTTACTTTGTTGTCCTTGGTAGAGTGCCGTGGCATCATAGCTCACAGCAACCTCAGACTCTTGGGCTCAAGTGATCCTCTTGCCTCAGCCTCCTGAGTAGCAGGGACTATAGGCGCCCACCACAATGCCCTGCTGTTTTTAGAGACACGGTCTCGCTCTAGCTCAGGCTGGTCTTTAACTCGTGAGCTCAGACAATCCACTGACCCCGGCCTCCCAGAGTGCTAGGATGATAAGCACAAGCTATAGTGCCTGGCTAGTTTAATATTTTAAAAGTTGTCTTCTTGGTAGTAATGAAACTATTGATGAATAGCAGGCAGGCATGAATCACATGTTGTTTATCACTTTAGTTTAAGTGAAATACATCAAATACTTCAGCCAAAAAAGCATCTTTGGAAGATGGATAGACAAAGCGTGTTAATAAGCATTCTAGTTATTGCTTTTTTGTGCATTTATTTTTCCATTTGTTCATTTCTTCCATTAAAAAGTTATCACACACCTACAATGGTTCAGGAACAGTGCCAGGGTGCTGTTGAATATTGAAAATTCCCAGTGTCCCTGCTCACCTGGAACTTTGGTCATCTGGAGGAAATATCATATGCAACATGACACAGATATTTATGAAGTTCAGTTGGGTGCCGTGCTGAGCAGGAGAGGTGCCGGCTTCCACTTGGGGACTGTCACACTTCCCTTTGTGCCCCTGATATGCAGACAACGACTCTGCACATTTTCTTTCTTTTTTTTTTTTTTTTGAGACAGAGCCTCAAGCTGTCACTCTGGATAGAGTGCTGTGCCATCACAGCTCACAGCAACCTCCAATTCCTGGGCCCAAGCGAGTCTTTTGCCTCCGCCTCCCAAGTAGCTGGGACTACAGGCGCCCGCCACAATGCCCGGCCATTTTTTGGTTGCAGCCGTCATTGTTTGGCGGGTCCGGGCTGGATTCGAACCCGCCAGCTCAGGTGTACGTGGCTGGCGCCTTAGCCCGCTGAGCCACAGGCGCCGAGCCCCGACTCTGCACATTTTCACATGAACTTTTCTACCCTATGAGCTAGCCATCTGTAGATTAGGCTGGTTTGGAAGATGTATTTTTAAGTTTTGTGAAATATTTTAGAACTAACTTTCAGGAGATTTATATTTTTGGTACATGCTCGAGCTCTCATCTAGTTAGAGAGATACATTGCTGCATTTCCTCGGCCATAACCTTGGCTTTGCAAACTTTGTATTTCTTTTGGTTTCTTTCAGGTGTGTGTACTCTCTCCTGCTCTATTTTCCTGCCCAATGTCCTGCTTTTTTCTTATTCCAGCTTGGTTAGGGGTCTGTCATCAGAAGAAGGCACATGAAAGTAAGAATCAGTCTGTGTATGAATAGTTGCTTTGTTAGTAGAATGTTATGAATGATGCGCTTTTAAAGTTTTGTGTCTCTACTTATGGGACCATAGGAAAAGCACTCTTAGCTTTATACAGCTAAGAACGTTTTTTCCAGTATGAATGATATTAGATTGATGAGCCCACAAAAGCAAAGGGGTGTCATGTTGGTACTATTTGGAGGAGCTTTTGATACAACTGAATTGAAAAGAATCTGTGTTATATCAGAAATTAGCTATAAATGTATTTTCTACATTTCTCCTGCTATTTCCTGAAAATTGACATAACTTTTTCTTTCTTTTTCTTTTTTTTGTAGAGACAGAGTCTCACTTTATCACCCTTGGTAGAGTGCTGTGGCGTCACAGCTCACAGCAACCTCCAACTCCTGGGCTTAGGCGATTCTCTTGCCTCAGCCTCCCAAGTAGCTGGGACTACAGGCCGCCACAATGCCTGGCTATTTTTCTGTTTTGCAGTTTGGCCGAGACTGAGTTTGAACCCGCCATCCTCAGTATATGGGGCTGGCGCCCTACTCGATGAGCCACAGGCGCCACCCAACTTTTTCTCTTTTGCTAATTTTCCACCCAAGCTTAACTTTTACTTGATGCATCTGTTCTTTTTGTTGTTGTTGTTGTTGTTTTGTTTTGTTTTTGTTTTTGAGACAAAGTCTCACTCAGTCGCCCTGGGTAGAACGCTGTGGTGTCATATCTCACAGCAACCTCCAACTCTTGGGCACAAGGGATCCTCTCATCTCAGCTTCTTGAGTAGCTGGGACTACAGGTGCCTGCCTCAACACCCCGCTAACTTTTCTATTTTTAGTAGAGACCGGGTCTTGCTCTTGCTCAGGTTGGTCTTGAACTCCTGAGCTCAAGCAGCCCATCCTCCTCAGCCTCCCAGAGTGCTGGGATTATAGGAGTGAGTCACCACGCCCAGCCCAACTGGACATTTCTTAAGTGACATATTGTGTCCAATCTCTCTTTCCATTCTTATTGTGTATGATTTTAGAAGCATGTAAATGTTACCTGTAAGTTAGTTTGGAGTGCTCAACTTTACTGGCCAGCCTGTTGGCACGCTTTTGAGTTCTGGCATATATCCCCTGCAAGGACCCCGTGCCTAGAGCACCCACATTCCACGGCAGAATTACCCCTACAAGCACTGCCGTGTTAAGAGCCTACTGGTGTTCCACTGTGTTCCTTGACTGGGTTCGAGGCTGGGCTCTTTTTGTGTCCCTATGGCAGCTCGTAAGGCTCCCACTGTGCCCTGCCCAATCAACAGTCAGTCATGAAAACCATTAGCAACCTGATAACTGGGAATAATAGGAAATAGTCAGAACATTCAAGGAAATCCCTCGTCAGGAAAAGGCTGCAGTCCTCTCATTTACAGTATAGTTCCTAGAACCCTACCTGATTTCTTAGGATCAATCCCGTTATTGGAAGCTCTACCAGAGTAATTGCTTAGGAGCGGAGATAAGTTAAATAAATTCAGTAGCTGAATTTTCAGAGTGTGCTCTGTAAAAGGAAATCTTAGCCCCTGAAATTTACCATTGGCAGGATTTTTGAATGAAGCTATAACACATTCTTTCCTCTCTTTTAACAGGGACAATGATGCTAATTATTGGATTGAATATGCTATTTGGTTCAAAGAAAAACCTTGACTTTCTTCTTCAAACAAAAAATAGTCCAAAAGCACTTTTCAGAAACAGTGACAAATACATGAGACTTTGTAAGTATAGTTTTATTTTCTTTTAAAAAATATTTATTATGTAAAATTTCATCCTCCCGATTCCCTTTCCCATCAGATCTGAATGCTGGTCTTGGTGGTCATAAAAGGAGGAAAAGTAATACTGAAACTGGCCTCACATCGTTGTAGTGTGGTATATATCACGTGGGCTAGTTTCAAACAAGGTGAAAAAAATATATATTTATTATGTAAAATTTCAAACACATGAAACTCATGTACTCCTCACCCAGTTTCAACAATTATCAGCACTTTGTCAATCAGCTATCTAGTTATTTATGTATGTATGTATGTATGTATGTATGTATGTATGTATGTATTTATTTTGAGACAGAGTCTTACTATGTCTCCCTTGGTAGAGTGCCATGGTGTCATAGCTCACAGCAACCTGGAACTCTTGGCTTAAGTGATTCTCGTGCCTTGCCTCAGCTGGGACTACAGGCACCTGCCACAACGACCAGCTTTTTTGTTGTTGTTGTTGACATTGTTGACTTTAGCAGGCCTGGACCGGGTTCGAATCCACCATCCCAGGTGTGGGTGGCCGGCACCATAATCACTGAGATACAGGCGCCACCGTTTTTGTTTAAGTACTTTAAAGCAAACCCTTGATAGCATGCCATTTCAACCATAAATATTCTGTATTAGTTTTACATCATTTCTAACATAAATAAGATGATTCAGCTGGCAGGATTTCCAAAACGTTTTGATCTAATTGTTGAGACAGTTTGCTCCATTTCTTGTTCTCCTTTTTTTTTGAAGACTAAATATGTTAATGTTTGGAATGTTGATTAACTAGACACTCAAACATAAAATTCGTTTATTATTTAACATCAGACTCATTTAATATGAACTGGATTAAATATAAAGTTATTGAATGTATGCGGTATGCCCATAGCATATTAGCTATTTGTATGTAGGATACAAAGGTAGGAAAACAATGGTCTCCACCCTCAAGGACCTGATACTTTACTAAGTAAAGTACAAAAGACAAAATATTACAGTGTAAAGAGATAGAAAACAGCTAAGAGGCCAGGCATGGGGGCGTGAACCAGCACTCTGGGAGGCCAGGGCCGGCAGATCCTCTGAGCTCACTAGTTAGAGACCAGCTTGAGCAAGAGCCAGACCCTGTTCCTAAAAATAACCGGGCGTTGTGGCGGGCTCCTGTAGTCCCAGCTACTTGGGAGGCTGAGGCAAGAGAATCGCATGAGCCCAAGAGTCTGAAGTTGCTGTGAGCTGTGATGCCACAGCACTCTACTGAGGGTGATAAAGTGAGACTCTGCTCAGAAGCTCTATAAATTTTCTTTTCTTTCTTTCTTTCTTTTTTCTTTTTAGAGACAGAGTCTCACTTTGTCACCCTGGGTAGAGTGCTGTGGCATTACAGCTCACAGCAACCTCCAACTCCTGGGCTTAGGCAATTGTCTTGCCTCAGCCTCCCGAGTAGCTAGGACTATAGGTACCTGCCACACGTGGCTGTTTTTTTGTTGCGGTTTGGCTGGGGCTGGGTTCGAAACCCCACCCTCGGTATATGGGGCTGGCGCCCACTGAGCCACAGGTGCTGCCCCAGAAGCTATAAAAATTTTCAATGTGTTTCTAAAAGAAATGTCACAAAGCAGTAGGACCATTATACAAAAACCTGTATATATGTTTTATCATAATTTGAAAAGATCATATTTAAGTTTAAGGGAAATAAGGTTTTTCTTTTTTTTTTCTTACTTTTTTTTTTTTTTTTGAGACAGAGCCTCAAGCTGTCACCCTGGATAGGGAAATGAGGTTTTTCTTTTTGTGTTCTTATGTGTTAGTAGGTCCTTTGAAATCAAGATCTAGCAGTTTTATTTGTTTTTAATCCTGACAATCTTTGTCTTTTTAAAACTTTTGATTGAATCATAATTCTTTAATTCATTCATCAAATTGAGGCATTTGAAACAGTTTATATACAGAGGTGTTTAAAAATTTTGGGGTGATTTTAAAAAATAGACTTTATATTTTAGAAGTATTAGGTTCACAGCAACATTGAGTGGAAGATAAGGAGATTTCCCATGTACCCCCCTGCTTTGCATATATACAGCCACCCCCATCAACATTACTCACAAGAATGATACATTTGTTATACTGGAACTCACAGTGACACATCGCAGGCACCCAAAATCCAGAGTGTACTTCAGGGGTCCCTCTTGGTATTGTACATTTTATGAATTTTGACAAGCATGTGATGCCATGTACTCATCATTGCAGTGTCATTCAGAATAGTTTCTCTGCCCCAAACATCCCATGCTCCACCAGTTATTCATCCCTTTCTTATCCAAACCCCTGGCAACCACAGTCTTTTCACTGTTTCCATTGTTTTGCTTTTCCAGAATGTCAATATTTGTCCTTTTTGTTTTTGTTTTTGTTTTTTAAGAGACAGGGTCTTATTCTGTCACCCAGGCTGGAATTCAGTGGCATAATCACAGCTCGCTGTAAATACAACAGACTCTAATGAGCCTCCTGGCTCAGCTTTCTGAGGAGCCAGGACTACAGGTGCACAACACCATGCCTGGCTAATTTTTAATTTTTTTCAGAGACAGGGTCTCACTACGTTGCTCAGGCTAGTCTCAAACTCTGTCTCAAGAGATTTGCCCCCACCTCAGCCTTCCAAAGCACTGGGCTTACAGGCATGAGCCACTGTGCCTACTCATTTTGGCTTCCACCTACTCATTTTGGCTTTTAACTAGAGAGTTCAATCTACTTCTAACAGTGATTTTTGATATATTTGATTTATTACTATCATCTTAATGTTCCTTTTCATTTTCTGCTTTCTAGGCATATGTATTTTTCTTTTTCTTCTTGATTTCTTTTGCATTGATTAGGTTTTCTTTTCCTTTTTTTTTTTTTTTAAATACCCCTCTTACCTTCTCCTTTTAGTTTGGAGATTATACCTTCAATCGCTTTTTTTAGTAGTAGGTTATTTATCTCTCAGCACACTGAAGATGTTATTCCTCTGTCTTCTGGTTGTCATTTTTGCTCTTGAGAAGTCAGCTGTCAGTGTAACGGCTGCTTCTTTGAAGATAATCTGTCTCTCTGGCAGCTCTTAAGATTTTTCTCTTTGTCTTGAGAAAAATAGTGCTTCACTATGATATATGTGAATGTGGATTGTTTCCTCATCTTGCTTTGCATTCTTTGGGCTTTATAATTTGAAGAATCATGTTTTTCATCAGTTCTGGAAAATGCTTAGTATTATTTCTGCAAATATTTCCCCCTTACCCCCCATCTTTCTCTTTGCTCCTTTTAGACTCCAATTAGATATGTGTTGGACCTTCTCATTCTGTTCTCCATGTCTCCTAACTCCTTTCATGTTTTCTGCCTCTGTTTTTTGTACCACCCTTGTGTTAATTCCCTATTCAGCTTTGTTTAATTTCCTTGTCCACTGATTTTCTAATTTCAATTATTAAAACAATTTTTTTTTTTTTTGTAGAGACAGAGTCTCACTTTGTCACCCTCAGTAGAGTGCCGTGGCGTCACACAGCACACAGCAACCTCCACCTCCTGGGCTTATGTGATTCTCCTGCCTCAGCCTCCAGAGTAGCTGGGACTACAGGCACCCACCACAACACCCAGCTATTTTTTTGTTTTGCATTTCAGCCGAGGCCTGGTTTGAACCGGCCACTCTCAGTATATGGGGCCAGCACCCTACTTGCTGAGCCACAGGTGCTGCCCTAAAACAATTATTTTTATTTCTAAGAAGTCTCTTTGATTTCTTTATAAATTTTTTGATCCTTTATTTTAGTGTCACATTCCTCAGTCATCCTTTTCAATATCCTCTTCGATTTTTTTTTTTTTTTTTGCAGTTGTTGGCTGGGGATGGGTTTGAACCCGCCACCTCCGGCATATGGGGCCTGCGCCCTACTCCTTTGCCCCACAGGCACCGCCTTTTTTTTTTTTTTTTTTTTTTTTTGCAGTTTTTGGCCAGGGCTGGTTTTGAACCTGCCACCTCCAGTATATGGGGCCGGTGCTCTACTCCTTTGAGCCACAGGTGCTGCCCTCTTCTTTGATTTTTCTAAACACGTTAAGCATATTTACTTTATATTCTCATTCCAAAAGTTCCATTGTCTGAAGTCTCTGTGGGCTTGATTCTGCTCGGTATTATTCCTGCTGGTTCCTGCTCATGAGATTTTTTTTCTGGTATATTTATATTATTTATTTTTACTTTTGTTTTTTTTTTTTTTTAATTCTCTTTAATCTTTCTGCAAGACTAAGTTTTTTCTTTCTTTCTTTTTTTTTTTTTTTGTTTTGTTTTGCAGTTTGGCTGGGCCGGGTTTGAACCCGCCACCCTTGGTATATGGGGCCGGTGCCTTACTCACTGAGCCACAGGCGCCACCCTATCTATTTTTCCTTTAAGCTCATGACCTTGGAACATTCTTAGGGAGGATTCTTTGAAACCTGCGGTAGAGTTGGGGTTATGTGTGCAAGTCAGACATGAAGATTAAAACCAGGAATTAGACATTTCCCATTTGCACTGAACACTTGGGCAAAAATGGAATAACTTAGCAAAGATTATTATTGTAAAAGCAAATTTCACTTTTAAAAAACAATTTTTTCTTCTCTTTGTTTAGTTTTGTGGCTGCTTGTTGGTGTGGGGTTGTTGGGGTTAGGACTGCGGCATAAAACCTACGAGAAGAAATTGGGCAAAGGGGTAAGTAATTAAAAATTTTGAAATAGAATTTTATGGGTGATACACACACATTTGTAAACTTCACATTCTGATTGAATTCTAGACCTGGATCTGATGGCTTTAGCATCCTGGATTCCATTTCCTTAATCCTTAGGCACAGGCTGGTAATATAGTGGAATTATTTTGTGAAGCTGGGTTCTCGAAAGAGGATAGATCAATATATTAGAGGCAAACAGTCCATAATTTTGATGTATGGAGTTATTTTTGGCATTTATGACTTAACATTTCTAAACTATAAAATGAGGACTTATTTCATCTTATTTTAGTGTTTTCAGCTGAATTTTATAGAAAGATGGGCATATGTGGATAGAATTGATAGTGCCACACTGCACACAAAGTCCCAAAATAAATCACATACTCATTTCTATTAATAATTCTTTTTTTTTTTTTTTGAGACAGAGCCTCAGGCTGTTGCCCTGGGTAGAGTGCCGTAGCATCACAGCTCAGAACAACCCCCAACTCCTGGGCTCAAGCGAGTCTCCTGCCTCCACCTCCCAAGTAGCTGGGATTACAGGCGCCCGGCTATTTTTTGGTTGCAGCCGTCATTGTTGTTTGGCGGGCTGGATTTGAACTCGCCAGCTCAGGTGTAAGTGGCTGGCACCTTAGCCACTTGAGCCACAGGCGCTGAGCCTCTATTAATAATGCTTACATTCTGCTTAATTTTCCTTATGTATGTTTATAACTTAACTGAATTATTTTCATTGTTTTTATTTCATAAAGTTGGTATAGCCCTGTTATTGATAGCTTTCACTTTGGGAATATCCCTGCTCTCTGTTTAGAGAGACAGAAATCACATATTGTAACATAAGGAGAACCACTGAGGGGCTCTTTTATGATGGGCTTCTCTGCACTTCGTGGTAGGTACTGCTGAAGATAGTGATGTGAGACTCCTGGGTTTAAGACAGACAGGTCTTTATGGGGCGATCATAGGCAGTTTGTGTAGTGATGGGTGGTGGAAGCTCCCTTGCCTCTGTCTTGTCCCTCTTCCTATCAGTAGTTTAAAATGTTTTCATGTCCTCATCACAAAGCTGGGAAGAAGCAGGAGTGAGCCATGGCGACGCTGTGCTTCCGTCTGCTTTGACAGAGAGCCCCTGTGCCCCACAATTCAATCAGAGTGATTCAATCGGGCTACAATAGAATGAGGGTTAACTTTGATTTTAGCAATCAGTACTGCCAGAAATAGTTTTTCATATTAAGTAAAAAGCTATACTGAGTGCCGGGCACAGTGGCTCACACCTATAATCCTAGTACGGTGGGAGGCTGAGGCAGGAGGGTTGCTTGAGGTCAGGAGTTCAAGACCAGCCCAAGAAAGAGAGAGGCCACATCTCTACCAGAACCAGAAAAATCTAGCCCAGCATGATGGCAAGCAGCTGTAGTCCCAGCAACTCAGGAGGCGGAAGCAGGAGCATCAGTTGAGCCCGGGAGTTTGAGGTTGCTGTGAGCTATGTTGATGCCATTGCACCCTACCTGGGGCAACCCAGTGAGACTCTGTCTCAGAAAAAGTAAAAGCTACACCGAGGACAATGACCATATTTCCTGTGTTCATTTTTGCCATCTTTGTACTCCCAGCACCTCACAGAGTTTTTGGTACATGTTCAGAACTAAGTAACTATTTCTTAATGAGCAGGTGACAGTAGACCGCCATCACGCCGGGTTTTTCCCGTGCCCTGTGGTTGATAGTCATTATCATTGTAACATCCTGTTCATCAGAAGAGTCATTCAGGAATCCTTTGTGAATGGAAAGGATTCTTTTTGAATTGGATTTAATGTCTGTTCACCTGTTTGTTTGTTCATTTATCCACTTGGCTAAGTTTATTGACTCTCTCCTTATGTGCCTGGTGCCAGGGATACACAGGTAAACAAGTGGGGCAAGATCCCTGCCCTGCCGGAGTTTGCACTTTAGAAGGAGAGAAAGATGGTGTTCAGAGAAAGCAATAGAGAAGCACGGTCATTCTGGATACGGCTGTTATGAATGAAGCCGGATCGGGGTGGAGAGTAACTGGTTAGAGAAGGCTGCTCTGAGGGGGTGACCTTGGGACGAGACCTGCAAGCTGAGAAGAAGCTGGTGGTTGAGAGCTGGGTTCAGGTGGAGGGAACGCGTTGAGGATGGAGGGAGAACTTAGCTTGCCGTGTCTCAGGAGCATCAGGGGCCCAGCGTGGCGGAAGGTCGGTGAAGGATGATAGAAGTTGGAGAGGGAGGGGAGCGCTGCATCCCACAGGGCCCCCAGACCACAGTGGGGAGTTCAGATTTTATGTTACTTGCAACGGAAGCCTCTGGAGTGTCTCAATCAGGAGAGTGGAGAGAAATGATGTGTCAGCTCGGCTGCTCTGTGAAGAACAGGCTGTGGGAGGCTAAGAGTGGACCCAGGGAGATCAGTTCTGGGGCTTTTCCAATTGCCCTGGAGAGAGAGGTTGGTGATTTGGCTGCATTTGGAGGGAAGGGCAGAACTGGCTGACAGGTGGATGCTGTGCAGTGAGGCGGAGGGAATCTAGGGTGACTGTTACTGGCTTGAGAAATTGGACGGAGCGAGGTGCCACTTACTGAGATGGAAAGTATGAAAGACCAACAGGTTTGGAGCGATGACATCTAGAATTAACTACAGATATATCATTGTATGAAAAATGATCGCTTGATGATCTTGACATCTTGGCTGATGGTTCCCCCCTTCTTTTATGACATCCGCTGAACTGAACAAGCCTTCTGTGTGGGGCGGAAACCCCAGCTCTCTGCTAGTAGAACACGCTTGCGGCCTGTCTAGGTAAAGCACTGGCCTCCCTCCCGACCCGACTTGTGTGGTCCAGCGTGAGTTGTTTTTTCGGTTGTGGTCGTGGATTTGTTCTGATCCAGACGTTCTCTTTCACAAGAGCCTGGTGTAGAGACAGATGGGTACAGATGGGTACAGATGGGTAGGTCTGAGGGCAGTGGAGCCTGTGACTGGCCCAGGCACTCCAAAGAGGAGCCCCAAAGGGGCTGTATTCCTGTATCTTGGCCTTGCCAGGACAAAGGGCGTGTAACATCATTTGTAACTAGGTTGGAAGAGGCTGGCCACTGGATGATTCTTCTCCCCTGCAAGGGTCACCACTGTCCTGGGTATTGTGTTTCTTATGTTTATGCATTTCTTCCTGTTGTTACTAAATATGATAGATCCCTAGACAAAATTATTTTCTCCAGGTTTTTAACATCATCTAGATGACACTTGGCATATGTGTTTTGCAACCTACTTTTTGAGAGGCATCCTCGTGGTAAGATGCAGCCCTAACTCCCTGGTTAGGGCTCTGTGGTGTCCCATTCTGTGCAGGGAACACCGTTGTTTATGCAGCTGCCTACTGAGGGGCACTCAGGTGGTTTCTGTTTGTGTTCTGCTCTGTCAATCCACGCTTTATTATAAATACTGGCTTTCCAAGCATTTCTCCTAACTTCTAAGCTTAAGTCAGAAGTTCACAGAAGATTTACTAAGAAGCTACAACATGGGCAGTGCCTGTGGCTCAGTGAGTAGGGCGCTGACCCCATATACCAAGGGTGGCAGGTTCAAACCCGGCCCCGGCCCAACTGCAACAAAAAAATAGCCGGGCATTGTGGTGGGCACCTGTAGTCCCAGTTACTCGGGAGGCTGAGGCAAGCGAATGGCCTAAGCCCAGGAGCCGGAGGTTGCTGCGAGCCGTGAAGCCATGGCACTCTACCAAGGGTGACAAAGTGAGACTCTGTCTCTAAAAAAAAAAAAAAGACACTACAACATGGTAAATATTTTCTTATTTTTGTGAATTTGATGTGGGCAAATGTCTAAGGAAGTCCCTTTGCTGAGATATGAATTTTGGTAGAGAGGTGGAGAAAAGGAGGCCTCTGAAACTGCCATGCTCACAGTCACTTTAAATGACCATTGGAACAATTCTTTAGGCACCAGCCACAGAGGTCTCTGCCGCCATCTGGCCCTTCAGGTTTGGGTATGACAATGAAGGATGGTCTAGTCTAGAGAGAGCAGCTCACCTGCTTAATCAAACAGGTAAGTCTCTTGCTGGAACTGGTTTCAAGGTTTGAGAATACAGTTGTGGTTTCTATTTTCAGCAGGATCATAAGTCATAGGAAGAGGACCTGCTGGCCATCAACCAATCTCTTAGAAAAGGCTTTGCTTTGGTGGCACTTCCTATCAAAGCACATTTGTCTGTGTCTGAGCAATTAATCCAGTTGATTCTGAACTACACCTTGTCAGGGAATCTGCAGGGGACTCTTTCTTGCTCCTGCTTGGTAGTGCCTGTCCCTTGAGGACCCACTGTTGGGAGCCAGAAAACTGTGGGAGTAAGAAGCAGAATTGAGTCAGAGTGAGGTTCATTTGTGAACCAAACTGCTTTCAAGAGCCTGGAAGCCAATTTATTTGTTTCCATGTCGTCTTTGTATAAAGCATCCTTTGAAACATGAGGGAGTTTGATCCTTAGATTAACTACAGGAGTATGGAGCAAGATCAGTCAAGGGCTCAATGGCTCTGGTTATTCTTAATAATAAGCAAGTTTCCTGAGAATTTTTTTTTTTGCCAGAATCAAAAACTCTGTTGTTCCAGGCTAGAGTGTTATATTGTCATCATAGTGCTAGGATTAATGGGCATGAGCCACCACACAGGCCTCTGACTGAATTGTTTTCTTTTCTTTTCTTTCTTTCTTTTATTTTTTTGCAGTTTTTGGCCAGGGCTAGGTTTGAACCCACCACCTCCGGCATATGGGGCTGGTGCCCTACTCCTTTGAGCCACAGGTGCCTCCCTCTTTCTTTTTTTTTTTTTTTTTTGAGGCAGAGTTTCAGTTTGTCACCCTGGGTTGAGTGCTGTGTTGTAATCATTGCTCATAGCAACCTCAGTCTCTTGAGCTCAAGTGATCCTCCTGCCTCAGCCTCCTGAGTACAGGTGCCTGCTACAACACCTGGCTAATTGTTCTATTTTTAGTACAGATGGCGTCTCCCCTTTGCTCAGGCTGATCTTGAACTCCTGAGCTCAAATAATCTACCCATCTCAGGCTTTCAGAGTGCTGGGATTACATGTGTGCACCACTGCCCCCTACCCCCGGCCTGCTTTCTGAGAAATTTCTAAGCCTCTACATAAATGTAATGCCACTAAGAAGTTTCTTTGGGCTTTAGTCCTTCGTCTTGATTATAGGTCTCTGAGCCACATCTGGCCAAGATCTAAAAAAGCCAATGAACTTACTTCTGTGCTGACGCCATGGAGCTGTCCACTCTGAGGCAGAAGGCCTCTCTGCATCCTTTAATTGCCTCTGAATATAAATTGGGTATTTATGAAAAGCATTCAGGTTATTTGAAAATTTGGGAATGATGTTAAGAATATTTAAAACTTTATAAGAGTTATTCACATATCCTTTCCAGTATTGCCTAGAGTTGTTTCATGTTTAAATTAAATTCCAAACATGGGAGAATTCCTTCACAGCTCAGATTTGAACCACTTGGCTTCAGTGACTCACAAAAGTCACTTTGTTTTGGCATAAAGGTCATCAGACAAGGCATAAAGGTTAGGGTTGAGAATAAAGCGTTGCTGATTGTTTTTTGCCTTGCTGTAATCAATCATTAAATGCATTTTTCCTGAACAGGTGCCGATTTCATAACAATTTTGGAGAGTGATGCTTCTAAGCCCTATATTGGGAACAATGACTTAACCATGTGGCTGGGGGAGAAGTTAGGTTTCTACACAGACTTTGGTCCAAGCACAAGGGATCACACTTGGGGGTGAGTATACTTGGGAATTAATGCTGTACATAGTCCTGAAAGTTGATAATGTTATATATTTGTCCTGTGAATATGCCCCGGTGATACTTCTTGTGGGATGTGGAGGCGCTGGAGATAGGCACATCCCATAACTTAGAAAATGGTTTTCTTCTTGCTGGATATTTCTAGTTCTTTGCTTTTATAAACCAATGAGCACAGGAGCTGAGGTTGTAGCACCCAGCACATTCAACCTGGATACTGTGCTCATGGAGCTGATGTTCTAGTGTGATGAGACAGAAAATTAACATGTACACACAGAAATAAACAAGGTAGTTTGATATTGTGCTAAGTGCTACATAGAAAACAAGATTTTGAGAGAGAAAGTGTGACAGCGTGGGCAGCGGTCCTGGGGGTGCCACTGTAGACAGGGTGGTCGGGAAGGTCTCTCTGAAGATGTCCCAATGAGAAGCCTCCAGGACCAGCCTCAGGGAGAGCTGAGGGAGCAGCCAGGGTCAGCGCCGAGGCGGACGCAGTCCTGTGCACCTGGAGAGGCAGGGTTCGAGGCTGAACTGGTAAGACGTGAAGTCGAGGGTGGGCCCCTGACGGCAGAGGGCCACATTTTGCCCAGCCGTGATGGGAAGCCGCCGGAGGATTTGAAACAGGGGAATGATTGGGGAGAACAGATTGTCAGGGGCAAAAGTGGGAGCCAGGGACCAGGGTGATGAAGTGGGTGCGCAGTCACAGTGTAGACGACGTGGGGCGCGGAGATGGGCCGCAACAGTTTCTTAGCCGAGTCTTACTGATGGTTTACATGTCACAGGCGGGGAAGGAAAGAGGCAAGGCCGGGGGCTGGGTTTGGGACCTGAGTACCTGATAGGAGATGATGAGATTTAGGGGCTGGGAACGACCCAGAGGGCAGAATTTTGTGCAAGGTGTGAGATGTCCCCGTATGGTCACATGATGCTCATTAACCACCTGTGTGTAGCCTCCAGGGCTGGGAGGGACAGGCCGGGCTGGAGATGTTCCTTTAGATACACCAGGTAGAGACAGATTCGTCTGCGGGACTCCACGGGGACGACGGAAAAGGCCGCTGAGGCCTGACCTCTGCTCATCTTTTTCATGTGTAGAAGACACTGGCAGAGTGAGGAGGAAGGCCGTTCCATACACTTGGTTTTTAGTTTCTCATTTTGTAAATTGTTGCTTTATGTCCTTGTTGGCGAGATGGTACGTTCCCATGTGTGTTGATTAATATTAGAATTGTTTATTCACGTGTGTTGTCAGAGTAACAATGCGAGTGACAAGGATTTGGTGTATTATTATCATTGCTGCCATTTTCGTGTTTCCATGGCGCTTGTTTAACCGGACTTGATGGCGTTGTGACACAGCGAGGCACGCTAACTGCTGCAGGCCCAGTGCTCCCCCAAGCAGACGACCATAGAAGTCTCTGCCACGTCATTGCTCTGCGGGCCCCAACTGGATGCTTGTGTTGAACACATACCTGCTCAATGCCTTTGCCTTGTCCTGTCTGCGTGACATGGTGGAAATGACAATGATGCACGTTTCTTTTCGTTCCAATACAGGATTATGGCCTTGTCAAGATACCCTATTGTGAAATCGGAGCATCACCTTCTTCCGTCACCAGAGGGTGAGATCGCACCAGCTATAACACTGACTGTGAATATCTCAGACCAATTGGTGGATTTTGTCGTGACGCACTTTGGAAATCATGAGTGGGTTTCTTTAGTCTATTATACCAATACCAAGAAATATTATTAATAATTTACTTTGATTTCTATGAAATGACCTTTCTTACTTATGTTTTACTTCCGATTTTTCCCTGTGTTGCTGGTTTTAAAAATCAGACATAAGGCTGGGTATAGTGGCTCACGCCTGTAACGCCAGCACTCTGGGAGGCTGAGGTGGGGGGATTGCTTGAGCTGAGCAGTTCGAGCAAGAGTGAGACCCCATTTCTACTAACAATGGAAAGACTAGCCAGGTGTTGTGGTAGTGCTTGTAGTCCCAGCTGTTCAGGAGGCTGAGTTAGGAAGATTGCTCAAGCCCAAGAGATGAAGGTGCCGTGAGGTATGATGATGCCATGGCACTCTACCCAGGGCAACAGACTGAGACTCTGTCTCAAAAGAAAATAATAAATCAGGCATAGAAACGTTTGGGATGCAGGCATCCTTAGTGGTGGTGTGGTGACAAGCTATGTGAGGCCGCAGTTTCTAAATTGTACAAGTACTGTATACGGTACATTGTGTAGTTTGTCTTTACTCTGTATAAAGTAAATGCTTGCAGCCCCATTTTACAGGTAAAGAAACTAGGCTAAGAGGTTAGATGACTTGTCCAACCAGGAGCACAGCTAGAAAAGAGGTGGAGCCCCACTCAGAGCCTGCAAGTGCTTGGAACCCAGTAGGCCAGGCTACAAAAATGTGAAGTCCATCTTCCTACAGGATTACTGCTGCAAATGGGAAGTACTGTTGGGATGTGACGGTGTTAAATGACATTTTCCCTCCTGTGTTTTCACAAACAACTGATAAGAGGGCAGAGGAATCTGGTAGGAGATCAAAATACCACCTTGAATGGACAACCTGGCCTCAGCGCCAGTATGGACTTGCTAATATGTCCCCAGAGATAGGTGGAACTGACTCCCTCCAGACAGTTTCCCTCTCTCCACCCAGCAGGGGCAGACCGTGCCCTGCCACAACCCCCCTCCCCCCTGGGTGGACAAAACAGGACAGAAACACCCTGTTTGCAAACCGTCAGATGGCACAGAGAAGGGAAGGGTTGGAGACCAGCCTCAGTTAATTCTTTCAAACTTAGTCAATTTGAAAAGTCCTCCCCCAAAGGAAAGGGTGGGGAGGGAGGGCAGTGACGGCTTTCTAAGAAAGTCCCTCTACAAGCAAACTTGAAGAATGCAAAATGAGTTTTACCCCTTCCCCCAAATAACATTCACGACTGGTGAGTTTGTATCCAATAAATCCTGAATAATGCCAACAATCTATTGTAAAAGCAAAGGTCAAAATATATCATTTCTACGCTACCATACTAAACCACGATGATTTACAACACAAACGTAAAGAGCTATGTGCTGCAACGTAGGCTTACAGGTTGTGCCCACGTAAAGGACACAAGAGGCTACAGGCCACACGGCAGGTTAGAAAAGCAACGGGCCGTGTGGTAAGTTTCATCTAAACGAAACTCGTGTGTTCGCTCCCCTTTTCCACCAGCTCCCCTGGTTACTTCACTTTTTCTCACAGTATTATATGGATCTGTGGACGCATATTTGAATAGTTTCTCAAATAAGTCAGGGAATAAGTAATATAAATAAACCATTCAAATATAATTAACAGGAGGCAGTCACTAATGAGATTCTTGCTTACCTCCTGAGACATAAGAAGGGTGTTTGGAGGACAGATGACATAGATGGTTCGTGTCACTTTAAAAAGCTGTTTGAAGAAATACCTCTGTTTATCTTGTAATTTTTATGTAGCAAGTGTAGGCATTCAAAAATCACTCCACTGACCTTACATGGCAGTTAAATTGGGCTTATCTTTAAAAAATAAATACTTCCATGTTTAAATGTTGCAAGTCTCAACCTAAGAAACAGTCGAATCTAATCTTTCTCTTTTTTCCTTTGCTTTCTTTTTCCTACCCTCTTGAACCCCTTCCATCCTCTCCTGAAATGTAGAGAATAGATGTGAACGGAAGAGAACGGGAAAAGACAGCCCCAGGAATGGGAAGAGAACAGGAAAAGACAGCCCCAGGAATGTGCTTGGAGAGTAGGAAAGAAAAGCTGCCCCTTCAGCCTTTCCCTGCAGACTGAAAGCTTTCCGATTAACACCACACCCTCTCCTTACTATCTTATTCTTAATTGACTAATAAAATGACAAAACAACAGCAATAATAGTAATAGTTAACACTTATTGAGGACATGAAACTCCAGGGAGGAAAGCAGTAGCATTTAATGGTTAAGAGCACAGGATTCCAAAGCCTGGAATCACACCATCTGGTTTGAATCCTAATTCAGCCACTGGCTGTGTATCCTTCACCAAGTTATTTAACTCCCTTGAACCTTAATTTCCTCATCTATAAATCAGGGCCAATAGTACTATTTTTTACTGGGTTCTTGTGAAAATTAAATAAGATATATTGTCTCAGGCAAAGTAGATGAATATAGTAAGTGCTCAATTAATACTAGCCACAATTAAACGAAATCAGGCAATCGTAAATGTAAAGTGTGCTGGGCAGCTTCAAAGGAATTCATTCATTAAGCCTGGTGTGGGCGTCCTTTTGTTCCAAGGACAGTGCCAGACACACGCTTTGTCCTGGGGAGCCCCTCAGAAGCCCTGTCCGTGAGCCCTGTGGTCTCCCCACAAGCGATACAGGAAAGTTAACCCTCAAACAATTTGTGAAGCCATCATTGTATATTTTTTGTTTGCCTTTGTTTTCTATAATAGTACATACAAAAAATTGTACTGTGGACAAATTTTAATTAATTCGTATTTAATTGTACTGTGGACAAATATTTTTTTTTTTTGCATTTGTTCCCATTTTGTTTTTTACTTCGAAATAAGATATGTGCAGTGTCCATAGGAATTTGTTCATAGTTTTTTTTTTTTAATTTTTAAATATATGTATTTTATTATTCTTCATTACATTATTCCCCCCCCCCCCGTGGTAAGACAGAATTGATTTACAGAAAAGAATACAGAAAACACCAAAGCTCCTGGTAGAGGGAGAGATTTCAAGT
>CAUYRH010047952.1:0-18144 GCA_963574655.1 Perodicticus potto | reverse complement strand
GTATTTGTTCCCGTTTTATTTTTTTACTTCAAAGTAAGATATGTGGAGTATGCATAAGAATTTGTACATAGTTGTTTTTTTTTTTTAAACTATAGTCCGGCCCGCCAACGGTCTGAGGGACACTGAACTGGCCCCCTGTTTGAAAAGTTTGAGGATACCTGGTCTGGAGGGTGAGTAGGCACTGTCCCAGCAGCCAAGTGCTAAGCCTGGAGGCGGGGAAGGCGTGGCTCATTTGGGGAAATGAATGAAGTGTGAAAGCAAAGGGAAGCACGGCGTGTGACGTAGTCAAGGGTCGGGGCGCCAGGCAAGGCTGGACTGGAGGCTGAGCCAGCCGCACAGGCAGGCTTGCACTCTACTGGGTTCCGCCATGTGGCACAAAGACCAAGAGGGAGATGATAGCGCCTTGGGCAGCGTGTGGTGGGGACAGAGTGGGGACGGGCTGCAGGACACAGCACACTTACTGACGGATGCACGTGGGATGCTGAGAGAGGCATGCAAGTGGGTTATTATATTTCTTTCTGGACCCACTTGGTTGGGCTGAGAGCCCCTGGAAGAGCAGAACTGGTGGGAGTGGGAGATACCAAGTGCCAGAGGCTGTGCTGAGCTTGAGGCATCCCAGATTTCCCTGAGGGGCTGCCTAGTGGACAGTGGGCGCCTGATTCCCAGGTAACTCCTCAAACCTAAAGGCCTGGCCCAGGGGGCAGCTGAAGGGGGCAGTGTGGGAGGGCGCTGGGCTCTGGTTATTTTAAACATTTATTAGGTCCCTTGGACCCACCCCACAAGCTGTTAAGATAAAGGAGGATGCCTACATTAAACAATCAGACTCTGAGAGTTTTGTCAATGGCCAAATGTCTCAGGGAAAGAACAGTCAGACCAGGGCAAGGGGATTTTGTTTTTACTACAACCCCATCTTTGTGCCCGTAGTAGTTGGGGTGATATAAATGGTGCTCAATAGGGAACAGTGGGCTTAGAAAAGACAACTGGGGCTTGTGTCCTGGTGTGGGCCACATGGGTAGTCCCAGAGACATGAGCACAACAGATGGGGCTCATCCTTCAGATAGCAGGTCCCTGCCCGTTAAGCAGAGGGGGCCTACTATGTGCATTCACATTATCCCACCACTTTCAAACTGAACCAGGAAATTAAGGCTCAGAGAAGGTGTGTCCCAACTCCAAGGTCACACAGCAAGAAGTGGCTGATCTAGAATCTCAACCCCCATCTGCATTCTACTGGCCCCCAAGCTTCCCACAGCTCTTGGTACCTCCCCACCCTCTCCTTAGCATCCAGGGTCAAGGGAGAAAATGAGGGAGACTTTGGCCCTGGGAGGACACATGGTGTGGGGAGGGGAGACAGAGGCCAGTGCTTGGCCCGGCTCATAGCAATGGTCCGGCTCATAGCAATGGCCCATTTCGGAGAACGCTAAGAACAAATGAGCAACTAGGATCACAGAAGATTAGGTTACAGCAGTACTTTTCAAGCTTTTTTAATCTCACAACACACTTGAATCTGTGGCACGCCTAAATTCTTTTTTTTTTGGCCAGGGCTGGGTTTGAACCCACCACCTCTGGCATATGGGGCCGGTGCCCTACTCCTTGAGCCACAGGCACCGCCCAGGCACGCGTGAATTCTGTTGACCAAGAAACAGAGTAAAAACAAGAATACACTTAGTCTGCTTTGAACTGTCTTCAAAATAATTTAATCATCGATCTTTAAAAATGTTCACGGCACACCTAAGATCTCACAGCACACCAGTTGAAAATCACTGGGCTAGAGGAAGATCGGTTTCCCTACTGCCAAATGCTCTTCCCTAGCCTTCAGCACCCAATTTCTACCCCAGCCTTTATTCACAACTCTGGAGGGCTGCTGAGTAATGAAACTGCTGGATGATTAACAAAATGATCACCTAGGGAGAGCCTCTGGCTTCCCTTCTCAGCTGAGACTGAGTGAGACTCTTCCTTGAAGTTATTCACCTTTCCCACCTGGTGAGGTGGCCTCGGAGGGACTGTGGGATGATGTCAGCCCCGGTAATCCTCTGGCAGGTGACCTCAGGGAGGAGCAACGTAAATCTCAGGTGTGGCGCCATGAGCTGACAAAATGAGCTCATCCACAAGGCCCCAAGAAGCCTTTCCCAGACGTGGAGCTTCCTCACCAGAATAAACAGAAGCCAGGCTCCCCAGGGCTGAAGGGCTACCCAGAAGAGAGGGGCTGAGGGGCCAGGCAGGGATTGAAAACGCACCAGCCTGCCGCACGCTGGCCAGTCTGGTTACATAAGCCAGAGCTGGCTGCTCCCAGGCTCCTTCCTGGAGGGCCCAGGCTTCAGGGTAAACACGTTCAATCACCTGTGCCGCCTGATGAGGTCAACACGGCCGCCTTCCATGTCCAAGGCAAATGTTCTAGGGCTGCTGGCTTCCTGCCACCCGGGCTAGCGCCTCAAGCCTGCCCACAGCCACCCCAGGCAGGGGCCTGCCAAGGCTAACTGGCTTTACTGGTTGGGATTTTAACTGATTTTAAAAGGCCAATGGGTTGTCAGCAATCAGTCCACGTGGAAGGAAAATGAATGCTTTCTGTGGATTCACTGAAGTTTGAGGACTCTATTAACTAGCACAGGTGATGAGGAAGCAGAGGCAGACAGGCATGGGTTCACCTCCCAGCTCTGCCATGTGGAGGCTGTGAGCCCTGAGACAAGTTGCCTCACCCCTCTGAGCCTCAGTGTCCTCATCCTTAATACTGAAAAAGCTTTCAATGCAGTTTAACAATAGGCAAAATGAATCTATAGCAATGGAAGTCAGAAGGGGTTGACTGACCGGGTTGACTGATTGAGAGAGGCTCACAGGAACCTTCTGGGAGACGGACATGTGTTGTGTGATCGGGGTGCTGGGTATCAGGGTAAAACACGGCTGAAAATGCATCAAGCCTCTACCATAAGATTTATGTAAGTTATTCAGACCTCACTCAAAAGAAGAAGAAAGAAAGAAGGGAAGGAAGGGAAGAAAAAAGGAAAGAAGGAAGAGAAGGAAGGGAAGGAGAGAAGGCAGAGAAGGGAGGGAGTGGAGGGAGAAAGGGAGGAAGGGATGAGGATTCCAGCTCCTTCAAAGGCTGCTGGAGGACTGGTGGATCACGCCACAGGCGTCCCAGGGCGGGGGTGTATGACTCTTCGTCTCTCTCTCTCTGGGGCCTGCTATAGGCCTAGGCAAAGAAAATACAGCATGCAATTTCTTGCACCCAGGCTTCCAGGGTTTTCAAATCCTGGCTCTGTCACCTCTTCGATGACAGACCATGGGCTAAGGACTTTGCCCCCCCGACATAAAGTGGGGACAATCACAGTATCTATGTCATGGAGTTGCTGAAAAGATTAAATAAGAACAAGAGAAACACCTGAGCTCAGCCTTAGGAACGTGCTCACATTTCATTTCACATTCATGAATGAGTATCAGATCTCCTACTCGCAGCAGCGTGGTATTTAACAGGGGTTACTGTTCTCTTCCCCCATGTTTGAAATCAGGCACAGAGGACACATGGCTGGCCACGATCAGAGCCCTCCCCTCTTTCCCAGGCATCACGCTGTCTAGATGGGACAGGTATTGGTGAAACTCTGAGAGCAAGTGGCCCCCAACAGGCCTTCGCTGCCCTTTTTGATAATCTTCAGACATGTCCCCCCACCATGGCCCACATGGCTTACAGGACATGAAGGTGCTCCAGGGTCCACAAGCCTCCCTCTGTCACCTCCCTCAGGACAGCACTCCCTGAACCTGAGCACAGAGCACATGCTTGCAAACTTCTTGGGAATGAACCCCCCAGGAAGCAGCGAAGATGGTAGGGGGGGCACATTCCAGGTAGGGGACGCCAGATGGCGTTGGGGAGTCAGCCTCGGAGTGGCCGAGTGTGTGTGGGGTGTGTGGGGGTGGGTAAGCAGTGGCCTTGTAGGGAGAAGGTAAGAAAGGGCCTGGGGTGGTGCGGCGGGGGGGAGTGTAGGTGGAATGTAGTGGAGGGCCTTGACATTCTAGGCCGAGGCGTGAGTCCGATGACATCTATGGAAAACAATTTTATTTGCTTTTAGAAGAGCACTCAAATAGTTCAGATTCCTGCCCAAAGTCGCTGACCTCTGCTTCATCTTTGATCAAATGGAAACTTACGTAGCAGAGGCCGCAGCAAGGAATGGGGGTGGGAATGGTAGGGGAGGGATGCAGGCTCTGCAAGCAAGCGCTCTGGGACCGTGGGTTTCAGATCCTGACTCTTCCAAGTAAAGGAAGTTCATCTATGGCCTGCCGGGTGGATGTTCGAAATATGTCCCAACAGCCCACCACCCGGTCACACCCACCCCTTGCTCCCAAGCCATGGTCCCAGCACCCTCAGCATCTCTGCCTTGGGTCATCAGCAGCTCCACTCTGGGGCCCTGGACTCCAGCTCACCCCGCCCCAAGCTCATCCTCATAAACCCGTCTCTCCATGCTCAGCATTCTTCAGGCCTCACACTGTTAAGAGTGACGTCCTTGATGCTCTCTAACGTGACACCAGAGGAATTCTAGCGAGCCTGGCCCCCAGTTCAGGTTCCAGGCAGGTATTCGGGGCTCAGAGGGAGACTTCCAGCTCCTTCTCTAGGTTAAGCTACTGGCTTTCCCAAACCAGACCTGTTACAGGGAGACTGTGAGAACCTGACACAGGGTGGCCTCCAAGCTCCCATTTCTGGTGGTTCCATCTGCCTGCTCAGCCACCTTCCCCAAGGAAGGTGCATCCAAGTCCTCTGAGTCAACTACTCTGACCAAAAAGCAGCAGCTCCCACATGCCTGGACCCCAGAATGCTCTGAGCAGGTAAAGGTGGTATGACAGAGTGGGCATGCTGAGTCTGGGCTCCGGTGTCACCAAGACCTGGGTTTCACTCTGGCTCCACCACCCACTAACCTCACAGGGTTTCACCTCCTGGTGCCTCAGTTTCCTCCAGCTATAATGTGGGGCTAACAGTAGCAGCTGCCTCAAGGGGTTGAGGCAATGAGGTGATCATTACAAAGCGCTAACCTCGGGAGCTAACACATGGTCACACAGACCATCGTAACTGGAAAGCACCGTGAACCGTACTATGCTGCAAGTTTTTAATGAAGAGTTCCAGCTACTATGTTTTATTATTATAAATCTTCATGAGGTTAATAATTACCAAGAGCAGTCAGAGCCTGGGCGGTCAAAGACTGGAACATTCTGTGGCCAGGTTCTCCGAGGAGGAGGCTGCTCCCCTGGAAACACAGAGTCTCCGAACACCCTGTGGGGCCTCTTTCCCAAGGATAATTACTGGCCTGTCCAAAGACCAGGTTGAAGCCCAACCATCCAAACAAACATGCCTCCCTCCCCGCAGGCCCAGGCCAGAATAAGCGTCTTATGTCACTGATAACCACAGGCCAGGTTGGAACACTGTTGATCCAACCAGCGGTGACCTCATTTCCTGGGGTTACAATCTCAGAGTGGGGGGGGGGAAAGGGTGCTGACCCACTATAGTCACAAAACCGCCAGAGACGGCCAGCTGTCCAAGGAAAGAGGAAAATCGTGACTTCTAATTCTTCACAAACCTGCAGAGCTTCCAGGGGTCAGAGAGGCTTCTGACAAATGGCAGAAGGGGCATTTGATAAATTGACCAAAGTGGGGTGGCGCCAGTGGCTCAAGGAGTAGGGCGCCGGCCCCATGTACCAGAGGTGGCAGGTTCAAACCCGGCCCCGGCCAAAAACTGCAAACAAACAAAAAACAAAATTGCCCAAAGGGGCAATGTTTTTTCCTACCAACTGTTCGTGAAGTCTTCAGGATACACCTGTGAGGACCCTCTTTGGGCAGCTCCTCTCTCTTCATCCCTGCCTCCCTCCAGCCCTGACACGGAGAAGGGAGATGTGCTTAGCACAGGGCCAACAACGCGCTAAGAAGTGAGTGTCCCTAGCACTTCCTTCCCTTACCCCTCATCTTTCCACCTCTCCATGGACTGGGTGGGGTCAAAGTGTCCAGTCCAGGATGCCCCCAGGACCGAAGAAGAGGACATTCTGGAGAAGGGGAGGAGGGAGACTGGGGGAAATGTACTGCTCATCCGAAAACCAGCCCCGCCCTTGGTGAATGGGTGCGCTGTCTGGGCTCGCTGGAAGGGCCTTCCCCGCACTCTCACCGGCTCTGACATCAAAACTTATCTGTGGCCCTTTGCCTCAATGCCCCACCTCTCTACAGGCTGAGATGGCTACTGCCACCTCTCGTGTTGTTACCAAGAGGTGAAAGAGGCCTGTTCTTAATTCATAGGGAGGGAGAAGGAAAGGCCAGGAAATTTACATTCAGTGAGCACTTACTATATGCCAGGTACACAAAGGCCTTAAAACCTTCTTAGAGTTGCATGGAGAATACACAGGACATGAATAAATGCATGGAGAGACATGGATCTGCTGATACATTTTTTTTTTTTTTGAGGCAGTCTCACTTGGTCACCCTTGGTAGACTGCCATGGCATCTTAGCTCACAGCAACCTCAAACTCTCAGGTTCCAGGGATTCTCTTGCCTCAGCCTCCCAGGTAACTGGGACTACAGGAGCCCACCACAGTGCCTGGTTATTTTTTAGAGATGGGGTCTGGCTCCTGCTTAAGTTGGTCTCGAACTCATGAGCTCAGGCAATCCATCTACCTCAGCCTTCCAATTGCTGGGATTATAGGCATGAACCACCATGCCTGGCTGCACCTACTGATATTAAAGCATATCAGATATAGCAAGTACTTTCTGGCTAAATAATTTTATTTCATCCTCAAACTATCACTTGTAGCCCACTCATTCTCTGTCTCCTACCTTGCTTTTGTTTTGGTCTTTGGAGCATTTATCACTAATTGAAACAGTCTAGTTTTGTGTCCACTGCTGGTGTTTCGGCTCCTCCGAACCCAGAACCACACGGCACCGAGAGAGCAGCCCTGGCTCTGGGCCCCATAAGCTCCCAGTCAAGGACTGAGACCTGTCATCCCAGCAGCGCAAGGGGCCCAGCCCTTCCCTGTGCTCCAGCCCACAGCTTTCTTCCTTTCTGCACACACACCAGGTACTTCTTGCCACAGGGCCCTCCACACTTGCAGGTGCTCTGCCTGTAACACGTAAATACACCTGCCTGGTTGGTGTCTGGTCCTTGCCGCTGTTTTATGTATCACCCTCTCTCTCACCTTGCTTAGCACAAGATAGGTCTGCCAAGCCAAGTAGGCCCCCTCCCAGAGAGGGTGAGGGTGCCTGGCATATAATAGGTGCTTCATAATGCCCGCAAGTCTCAGTCTCTCCATTTCCACCTCTGATTCATGATAGGATGATCCTTGAGACGTCCAGTGCCCCAGCTGGAGAGGGGAAGATGCTTATCTCAGACAAAGTCATCCCCCAGTAGAGACCTGGGGGAATAAAACACTTTCTCTGAGCCTTGCATGGCCAGGGGATCATGTCTTGGGAGGCAGACAAAGCCTCTCCCAGGGCTGGAAGGAGAGCTTTGACTCTGGTCTATCCTCTCGCATTCGACTAGCAATTCTGAGACCCAGAGATGTTTGGCAACTTGCCCAGGGTCACACAGCAAAGTACTAATCGAGCAGAGACCTGGCTGTAGGTCCCCTAAGGCTTTATGCAATGCTCTTCCTACCACTCTATGAGGCCTTCCAGACTCTGGTGCCATCACAGGCACTAAAAACTGGGGCAGAGTGACAGGGATGGCAAATTCTCCTACACTCATGGAGGGCAAGAAGGTATGTCCAGAAACAAGGCCAGACCAGCCATTCATTGTGCTGGCAAAGCACCCATGTGGGCTTGGGAGACACCTGCTTACTGTGTGATGATGGGAAGCTCTCTTTATCTCTCTGAGCCTCAGTTTCCTCTCCTGTCAAGAGGGGACAGGACACCCCCTGGGGCTGTTTGAGGACTAAAGGTGATAATGCCTTTTTAACAACATGGCCATCTTGGGTTAAGTAGCTCTGTATGTAGTTTTCTATTGTCTTGTGCCTGAGAGGGAGGCAAAGGAAACAAATTCCATAAGTGAGAAAGAAAATTCCAGTACTGAACAGGGAAGTAGGTGGCCAAGGCCCAGCTCTGTGATGACTTACTGGATTGTAAACATGAAAATGAAGAGGCTTTGAAGCCTCGAGCCAGTGCCAAAGGCAGGAAGCTCCTGGGTCTAATTCTATGTCAGAGGGGCGTCCCACGAGCTCTTGACTGAATAATTCCAATGGCATTCTGTTACACACACCCCGGAGCGTTTACTAGGTTATCTGGACGACAGATAATTCTAGGAATCGTGGATGGATTAACTCTGCGTCAGCCACTGCCAGGAAGCCCACACTGATTCCTTGCTGAGCGTGGGCCTAAGAAATGGGAAGGGGTTTAGTGGAGGGGGCCGGGATCTGATGTCAGCAGCCTCACCCGCTCCTCTGGTAGGAAGCTGCACCCGTTTCTCTGAACTCTTTAGCTCTAGCATCAAATGCCCGTGTGATGATTCAGAGGGAAAAAAGCCAAACAAAGGCATGGCAGAGATGAGCAAGTTAACTTCATTCATCTGTGGACCCAGGAGCCCCCCCCCTAGAACTGAACCCAAACATTCTCTTCCAGCTTTAAAGAAAGAAAATTAGCTTTTGCTTCAACTTTAAAACTCTTTTAAGAAAGCGGAGAGCTGACTGATGCCACAGACTTAGAAATAAACGGTGGAAGGTTCTGAGGTTCCTTTCCTTTTTACGACCTCTCCCTCATTCTTGTCTGGGGTCCCAGAACGCTCTGGAATGCCCTATCAGGGAAGCATGACTTACACTTCAGTCGTTATGAATCCGGTGAGCTCCGAGAGGAAGAGGAAGAGGATGAAGAGGCAGCAGCAGACAGAGACTGGAAGAAACAACACGGAGATGCAAACTGTTAAGGGGGGCAGGCACTGATGATGGGAGGCCAGCTCAGAGGGAAGAGGAAATAGCACCCAGGACACAGTGTGTTGGGGGTACCCACAGGCCCCCAAAAGCCCCTTCCGACTTGTGGCCTCAATGGGAAGGAAGCAGAGGCCAGAAAGGCACACTGCCTTCGGAACTGATCTACCCCTCGGGTCTGGATCAACCTCCCTGAGTGGCAACCCTCCTGGGGGCCAGCCCAACTTTCTCGCACAAGAGCCTTTAATGAAGAGTCCAGACTGAAAAACAGAGGTTGCAAACTGGAGGCCCACACAGGTGTTCTGTTTGGCTTGAGTGACACATATTTTAAAATGTGGAGTCCACATTAGACAATTGGCAGATTTCACATAAAAGCTCCACCAGTTTGCCACAGGCCTCACTACTCCCTCCAGCTGCCCTGATCCCAAGACTGAGACAATGTCTGTTGTTTATCAACACCCTCTATGGTACCCTGAACAAGTGCCCATGGCCACAGAAGTAGAAAAAATGAGATTACTGAGAGAAGAATTCTTTCTGAAAGGGAAGGAAAGCCCAACATGTCTGAAATGCAGAGCATAGAGCAGAGCTCCGGAGCCAGCCCATGTCAACTGTGTATCTCCCCTGCAAGGCGCCTGGGGTCATGCCTTAGGACAGGACATAGCAAGTGCCCCTGGGTATGGCCCTTAACTCAGATCAAAGGCCCCATCTCCTGACATCCCCTACATTCAGCCACCCAAAGCCATGGGCTGTTCCCCAAATACGCATTTCATTTCTTTTCCTTTGCCTGGAACCATCTTCTCTCCTCCTTTATGGCCATCCTCTGCTTGGTGAACTCCTACTCATCTTCCCAAGCCCAACTCAAAAGTCCCCTCGTGGCTCGACACCTGTAGCTCAGCGGGCTAAGGCGCCAGCCACGTACACCTGAGCTGGCGGGTTCGAATCCAGCCCGGGCCGCCGAACAACAATGACGGCTGCAACCAAAAAAAAAAAAAAAAAAAAATGGCCAGGCCTTGGGGCCGGCGCCTGTAGTCCCAGCTACTTGGGAGGTGGAGGCAGGAGACTCACTTGAGCCCAGGAATTGGAGGTTGCTGTGAGGTGTGATGCCACAGCACTCTATCCAGGGTGACAGCTTGAGGCTCTGTCTCAAAAAAATAAAAAAAAATAAAGGCTGGGTGTAGTGGCTCATGGAAGGCACTCTGGAAGGCTGAGGCAGGAGGATCTCTTGAGCTAAAGAGTTGGAGACCAGCCCAAGCAGGAGTGAGACCCACCCTGTCTCTACTAAAAATAGAAAAAATTGGCTGAGCATTGTGGCAGGTGCCTGTAGTCCCAGCTACTCAGAAGGCTGAAGAAGGAGGATTGCTTGAACTCAGGAGTTTGAGGTTGCTGTGAGCTAGGCTGATGCCATGGCATTGTCAATTGGGCAACAGAGTGAGACTCCCTCTCACAAAAATAAAATAAAGTGAAATAAAAAATTCTAATCATGTAAGAGAAGATGTTTTGGGGGGCAAAGGAAGGAAAGAAGACAAAAGTGATTAGCTGTTCACTCTGGCCAGGGACACATGAATATGCAGTCAGATACAGTCAGACACATATCACAGCCCATAGCACATTTATCATCACAATCCATATTACTCTCAGGTAAGGAAATAGGTGGAGAGAAGTTAAGTCACTTGCCCAAGGTCACACAGCTTTAAGGGACAAAGCAGAGATTTAAACCAGAAACACTTCTACATAGACACTCTTGGGCATGGGCAACATTAAAATGCGGCCTCTAATCTGTTGCCTTTTTCCCTTACTCCCTTCTCTAAACCTGAGTTTTCTAAAGGCACTAAGTTTGTTTTTCCTATTTTTTCAAAAATGGCTCTCAAGGCAGTAATAGCTAGGTGTTTGGTGGTAACTGAGGGGAAAATGAAAGGGAAGGAGTCTCACTGATTTTATGGGTAGGTTGTTTATACCTGTGGCTTATAAGCAAATGCTCTCATCACATTCTTTGAAAGAAGTCATGATGACTGTAGGTGGCAAACACAGAAGAAAAACACTTTTAGCCATTAAAAAATGGTACAAAAACTCACAGGAGGCATTGCTGAGTTTTCCCAGCTATAACAAAAAGATCATATAATTTCCCTCTTTAGAATTCTATGGAAGAAAAATCTCATTTTCCAGGGAGAAACTGAACCATTCTGACCTGTGGTTATGGCCTTCCTCCAAGCTGTTTATATAATCTATTTGGAAAATAAAAGATTGCTCATATCCAAACTGGCAGTCACAAAAGAACCGTGTCTCCTGGAATTATACATGCTTAGTTCTTCCTCGTGGCTCAGAACATTTTTGGGACATAGTAACGTCAAGATAACCCCTCATTCCATCAAGTCTTATTACTTTAAATTATTTACTTCAGTTTGTTGATATATACTTACCTATTCAGACATTTTAAAAGAATATACAGTGAAAATTAAGTCTCCCTACTCTGTGCACCCCAACTACTAGGGTTCTTTCTTAGGGACAACCGCGTCACCGTTTCTTGTTAATGTGGGTTTTAATGAACTAAAGCAAACATGATGTGTTGTAGCAGAGAACTGCAGGGTAGGAAAAGGGGTGATACACAGCCAGCACCCCCATAACAAAGACTGGTTAAAAGAAAAGCATAACGAATATATTTTGATGATAACTTTATGTCACACTGGAGCCTTCAGAATGAAGACCCAAAGATTCAGAAAAATGATCCATTTTTATGCTCAGTGGAGTAGAGAAATATTATTGGACAAAAAGGGGGCGATCTAATGCTAATGGAGTTCTGTCTGTTGAGATTTTTCTTGATCTCTCTGTGCAGCCCTCTTTCTTCCTGGGTATGGGGCAGGACCCCTCTGGAATGAGGGTCTTAATTTCTTTATGGCCAGCTGTTACACAGAAAGGCAGAAAGAAAGGTTAAAATAAGATTTTTAAAATTTATGACTGGTTTTATAGAAAAGGGTTCTAGTTTCCAAGACCAGCTTTAGGAAAGGGATTCCAGCTTCTGTGGCTGCCTTGGGGGAGAATGCGAGGTGAGAGACTGGAGGGCAGGGGAGGACCGGAAAGATACTTTGTTTATGAGGCTGCTTCTTAGGCCCCCACTTAGGGACTGGTTTTCTGAGCCCCAACAGTGCCATTTCATACTTCGCTGATTTAGACAATTATGCTTCCTGTTGGGACATATATGAAGTCTTATTATCTTTGGTAATACTAAAAGAATCTACAAAAAACTGAAAGATGGGGCTGTAAAACACAGAACTAAGGTCCATTTACCATAACCTCAAAACCTCAAAGATGGCTGAACATATTAGAAAACATTACTTAATATTTTAAGGGTTCCCTCCCGCAACTTCTTTCTTTCTTTCTTTTTTTTTTTTTTTGGAGACAGAGTCTCATTATGTTGTCCTCAGTGGAGTGCCATGGTTACACAGTTTACAGCAATCTCAAACCCTTGGACTTTGGACTTCAAGTAATTCTCCTGCCTCAGCCTCCCAAGTAGCTGGGACTACAGGCGCCCGCCACAATGCCCAGCTGTTTTTTTGCTGCAGTTGTTTAGCTGTCCCGGCATGGGTTCGAACCCACCTGCCTGGGTGTATATGGCTGGCCCCATAACCACTGTGCTATGAACGCCAAGCCCCCCCAACTACTTTTGAAAACAGCTTTCCTTTCAAAATAATCCAATAATGCAGATTATTGTTTTTTTGTTTTTTTTAAATTTTGCTTCAATTGGTTTTCAATTGTCTTAATTTGAAGTTGACAGGGTCTCACTCTGGCTCAGGCTGGTCTTGAACCTCTAAACCCAGGGCAATCCACCCGCAGTCTCCCAGGGTGCTAGGATTATGGGTGTGAGCCACCAAGCCTGGTCCAGGTTATTGCATGGGAATAAAAATGTCCTTTTTTTTTTTTGAGACAGAGCCTCAAGCTGTCACCCTGGACAGAGTGCTGTGGCATCACAACTCACAGCAACCTCCAATTCCTGGGCTCAAGAGAGTCTCTTGCCTCCGTCTCCCAAGTAGTTAGGACTACAGGCGCCCGCCACAACACCCGGCCATTTTTTGGTTGCAGCCGTCATTGTTATTTGGCGGGCCTGGGCTGGATTTGAACCCGCCAGTTCAGGTGTACATGGCTGGTGCCTTAGCTCGTTGAGCCACAGGCATCAAGCACTTTTTTTTTTTTTTTTTTTTGAGACAGAGTCTCACTTTATCGCCCTCGGTAGAATGCCATGGCATCATAGCTCACATCAACCTTCAACTCCTGGGTTTAAGCAATTCTCTTGCCTCAGCCTCCAGAGTAGCTGGAACTACAAGCGCCTGCCATAACACCCACTGGTATTTTTTGTTGCAGTTTGGCTGGGGCCAGGTTCAAACCTGCCACCCTTGGAATATGGGGCCGGGGCTCTACCCACTGAGCCACAGGCACTGCCTGAAAATGTCCATCTTGATACAGAAACTAGAAGAATATTTTAAAGGCTTTGATTAGAGCTGACATTTTGTGAAGTCTATGATGCATCCTACTATAAAAATGGTATTAAATGTTCTCAAGAGACATTGAAAAGACCAGATGCGGAGGCTCTCACCTGTAATCCTAGCACTCTGAGATGCCCAGGAAGCTGCATTACTTAAGCCCAGGAGTTTGAGACCAACCTGAGCAAGAGACCTTGTTTCTACTAAAAATAGGAAAATTGGCCACCAACTAGTTGGTGTGGTGGCAGCCTACTCCCAGCTACTTGAGAGGCTGAAGCTAGAGAATTGCTCAAGCCCAGGAGTTTGAGGTTGCTGTGAGCTAAGATGCCATGGCACTCGACCCAAGGCAACAGCATGAGACTCTGTCTCAAAATAAGAAAAGAAAATAGAGAGGGTAATATCAGCTACATCATTGTAATCTAAGGGGAGCTCTTTTTTTTTTTTTTTTTTGGCCAGGGCTGGGTTTGAACCCGCCACCTCCAGCTTATGGGGCCGGCCCCCTACTTCGTTTTTTGGTCTCTTTTAAGAACATCTGGGGGTCATATTTTTGGGGAAGTATAGACGAATTGGATTATTCTTGTCATATCCAACAAGCACTAAGAAAAAGTGACTAAGAGCACTAAGAGAAAAAGCACTAAGGGCATATACATTGCTCCAAGAATGTAATTATCTGCAAGCCTGCCTGCTGAAACTGCCTGCTGTAAGCCGAAATTGGTTTTACCTAACAGTTGCTGAAACGACCCCCAAAACCTAATGCAACTTTGAGGCTAATTTTGCCCACTTTCATCACTCACTAATCAAAACTTGCCAGCTCCCTAAAAGCTTATTAATGCTAATGAATTTTCTCAAAGAGAAATACATAAGGTTTATTTAATAAAACTTCCAACTTTCTCTTTGTTCTTTGGACATACCAAAGACCATCTAATCTGCATATATGTGCCAAATTACAGTTTTTTTTATTTTTTGTTTCTTTTTATTTTTTATTTTTAGAGACAGAGTCTCACTTTATTGCCCTCACAGCAACCTCCAACTCTTGGGCTTAGGCGATTCTCTTGCCTCAGCCTCCCGAGTAGCTGGGACTACAGGCGCCTGCTACAACGCCTGGCTACTTTTTTTGTTGCAGTTTGGCCGGGGCCGGGTTCGAACTCGCTATCAGGTACATGGGGCCGGCGCCCTACCCACTGAGCCACAGGAACCACCCTACAGTTCTTTTTTTTTTTTGAGACAGAGCCTCAAGCTGTCACCCTGGATAGAGTGCTGTGGCATCACAGCTCACAGCAACCTCCAATTCCTGGACTCAAGCGAGTCTCTTGCCTCCACCTCCCAAGTAGCTGGGACTACAGGCGCCCGCCACAATGCCCGGCCATTTTTTGGTTGCAGCCGTCATTGTTGTTTGGTGGGCCCGGGCTGGATTCGAACCCGCCAGCTCAGGTGTACGTGGCTGGTGCCTTACCCCGTTGAGCCACAGGCGCTGAGCCAGTTTTTTGGGGTTTTCTGAGATAGAGTCTCACTCTGTTGCCCAGGCTAGAGTGCCATGGCATCAGCCTTGCTCATAGCAACTTCAAACTCCTGGGCTCAAGCAGTTCTCCTGCCTCAGCCTCCCAAGTAGCTAGGACGACAGGCACCAGCCATAAATGTCAATTTTTGTAGAGATATGGTCTCATTTTGTTCATGCTGGTTTGGAACTCCTGAGCTCAAATGATCCTCCCACCTCGCCTCTCAGAGTGCTAGGATTACAGGTGTGAGCCACTCCCAGCCAAGTTTTTTGCTTTTTTTTTTTTAGAGAAAGAGTCTCACTTTATCACCCTCAATAGAGTGCCATGGCGTCACACAGCTCACAGCAACCTCCAACTCCTGGGCTTAGGCGATTCTCTTGCCTCTGCCTCCCAAGTAGCTGGGACTACAGGCGCCCACCACAATGCCTGGCTATTTTTCTGTTTTGCAGTTCGGCCGAGGCCAGGTTTGAACCCGCCACCCTCTGCACATGGGGCTGGCACCCTACTCAATGAGCTACAGGCGCTGCCCTGCCCGGCTATTTTTTGTTGTAGTTTGGCTGGGGCAGGTTCAAACTTACCACCCTTGGTATATGGGGCCGGCCCCTACCCACTGAGCACAGGCACCACGCATTTTTGTTTTGTTTTATTTTTTTTTGTTTTTGAGACAGAGTCTCACTTTGTCACCCTCAGTAGAGTGCTACGGGATCATAGCTCACAGCAACCTCAAACTCTTGGGTTCAAACGATTCTCTTGCCTCAGCCTCCTGAGTAGCTGAGACTACTGGCACCCACCACAACGCCCAGCTGTTTTTAGAGACAGGGTCTCAATCTTGCTCAGGCTGGTCTCAAACCTGTGAGCTCAGGCAATCCACCTGCCTCAGCCTCCCAGAGTGCTAGGATTATAGGCATGAGCCATGGCACCTGGCTTCAGCCAAGTTTCTTTAATAAACTAAATAAATGAACTTAGTAATGAAGGTCAGTACCATATTTACCCTATTTAAATTCAAGCAATAGGGCTGGCAGAGTGGCTCACGCAGGTAATCCTAGCACTGTAGGAGGCTGAAGTGGGCAGATTGCTTGAGCGCTCACCTGTTCGAGATCAGCTTGAGCCAGAGTGAGACCCCATCTCTGAAAATAGCCGGGCATGTGGCAGTTGCCTGTAGTCCCAGCTACTTAGGAGGCTGAGACAAGAGAATCACTTGAGCCCAAGAGTTTGAGGTTGCCGTGAGCAATAATGCCATGCCACTTAATACCAGGGGAACTGAGTGAGATTGGCTCAAAAAAAAAAAAAATCCAAGCAATAATTCTAAGGCTTAAAGAGGTTTTCAAATAAGAAAATAAAGAACTAGAAAATTTTGGTTCTCAAAAACAAAAATTACCCCCTTGGGGCATTTGTGAAAATTAAGTAAGATAACATGTAAAGTGCCCAGCACCATGCCTAGCCCATGGAAAATGTTTTAAAGTGTTAGTTATTGGCTCGGCGCCTGTGGCTCAACGGGCTAAGGCGCCAGCCACGTACACCTGAGCTGGCGAGTTCGAATCCAACCTGAGCCCACCAGACAACAATGATGGCTGCAACCAAAAAATGGCCGGGCGTTGTGGCGGGCACCTGTAGTCCCAGCTACTTGGAAGGCGGAGGCAGGAGACTCGCTTGAGCCCAGGAATTGGAGGTTGCTGCGAGCTGTGATGCCACGGCCCTCTATCCAGGGTGACAGCTTGAGGCTCTGTCTCAAAAAATAAAATAAATAAATAAAGTGTTAGTTATTATTGCGTAATCCAGGGTGACAGCTTGAGGCTCTGTCTCAAAAAAATAAATAAATAAATAAAGTGTTAGTTATTATTGCGTATGTATCAGGAGGTAAATATCCATCCACTGCTCTGACACTACCCTCTGGCAGGCATCCCATGGTCAGTGCATCACAGTTGTGATTGTCTGGGACATCTGTGACTGCAAAAAGTGTTAGACAGCATGTTTGTGGACTGAGAGATTTTTGGAATGTATCATCAGGACCAATTGGAGATTTTGTCACACCCTTCCCTTTGGATGTCATCTGCCAGGATTAAAAAAAAAAAAAACTACCCAAATTCTTTCCGGATTTGTGCCACAAAGGATATGAAACATAAACAGCTGGCAATCAAAACATAAAATAAGTTGCTGTTTTATTTGGGCCTCCTCTTCGAACTTCGCTTTACTAGGTGGTAGTACTATACTAGTAAGAACTCTTTTGGTTAAAAGTGACAATTCAAGAACTGGGCATGGTGGCTCAAACCTGTAATACCAGAGATTGAGAGGCTGAGACAGGAGGAACACTTGACCTCAGAAGTTTGAGGCTGCAGTGAGCTATAATCACAACACTGGACTCCAGCCAGGGTGATAGAGGAAGATAAAAAAAAAAAAGTGACAGTTTGAATCAGGTGAAGGAGGAAAAAAATTTATTAGATGCTATATCTGAAAAGTTAATGCCTTGGAAACTAAAAGAGTTTTGTTAGGTGCTTGTCTCCTTCTGTCTTCCCTTTTGCTATCTCTCCAGTTACCACACTCAGCTTCCAATCCCTAGATATTTTTCTCTATTGGATTTTGTTATAAAGTTGTGTATATTTATATATGGGGGAGGCAGTTACAGCCTGTAAACCTAGGAACTGAGGTGCTTCCCTTTCCCATTGCTGCCACTCAACACCAAATGTTGCCACTGACACTGTCTATATATAGACACTATAGACATAAGAAGTTTTCTTTTTTCTTTTTTTCCTTTCTTTTTTTTTTCTGAGATAGAGCCTCAAGCTGTCGTCCTAGGTAGAGTGCCATGGCATCACAGCTCACAGCAACCTCCAACTTCTGGGCTTAAGCGATTATCCTGCCTCTGCCTCCCAAGTAGCTGGGACTACAGGCACCCGCCACAACGCCTGGCTAGTCTTTGGTTGCAGCTGTCATTGTTGTTTGGGCCTGGGCTGGATTTGAACCCGTCAGCTGGGGTGTATGTGGCTGGTGCCTTAGCCGCTTGAGCCACAGGCGCTGAGCCTTCTTTTTCCTTTTTTTTAATTTTCTTTTTTGGTGTCCCTGGGTGGGCATGAACCAACTGGGAAGATTTCTTTTCTTTTTTTTTTTTTGAGACAGAGCCTCAAGCTGTCACCCTAGATAGAGTGCCGTGGCATTACAGCTCACAGCAACCTCCGATTCCTGGGCTCATGCGAGTCTCCTGCCTCTGCCTCCCAAGTAGCTGGGACTACAGGCGCCTGCCACAACGCCTGGCCATTTTTTGGTTGCAGCTGTCATTGTTGTTTGGCGGGCCCGGGCTGGATTCGAACC
>CAUYRH010047951.1:0-28638 GCA_963574655.1 Perodicticus potto | reverse complement strand
TAGAGTGCTGTGGCATCACAGCTCACAGCAACCTCCAACTTCTGGGCTCAAGCGAGTCTCCTGCCTCCACCTCCCAAGTAGCTGGGACTACAGGCGCCCGCCATAACGTCTGGCCATTTTTTTAGTTGCAGCCATCATTGTTGTTTGGCGGGCCCAGGCTGGATTCGAACCCGCCAGCTCAGGTGTACATGGTTGGCGCCTTAGCCCGTTGAGCCACAGGTGCCAAGTCACATACTTTTTTTTTGTGGTAAGAACACTTAAGATCTTCCCTCTTGGCTCAGTGCCTATAGCTCAGTGGCTAGAGCGCCAGCCACATGCACCAGGGTTGGCGGGTTCGAACCTGGCTGGGGCCTGCCAAACAACAATGACAACTGCAACAACAACAACAACAACAACAACAACAACAACAAAATAGCTGGGCATTGTGGTGGGCGCCTATAGTCCCAGGTACTTGGGAGGCTGAGGCAAGAAAATCACTTAAGCCTGAGAGTTGGAGGTTGCTGTGAGCTGTGACACTATGGCGCTCTACCTAGGGCGACATAGTGAGACTCTGTCTCAAAAAAAAAAAAAAAAAAATGATCTACCCTCTTAGTGATTTTCAAGACTACAAAGATAGTTACCATTTTTACAATTGATCTCTTGAATTATTCCTCCTATTTAACTGAAACTTTGTATCTGCTTTGTCTTCTTTTTGGGCAGAAATTTTTTAGATTTTGTCAATGTAGGTATTGCTGGCAAACAGCAGATTTGGGGGTTCTTACAAACTACAGATGCATTTCATTTTGTGAAATTATAGTGTAACAAGAAAACCATTATGGTCATGGAAAATTTTAATCTATGATGACCTAAGAAATATAGAGAATAAAATCCAATTGCCTGAAAAGAAAAAAATTCTTGGACTCATTCTGAGATATTAAAATCAGAATTACAAATACAAAAATAACTCAGAAAGGGTTTTAACAATTTGACAAATTATGATGAAATGTTGAAGTTTCTTTTAGATGAGATGGAAATTATATGAAAGCTCAGAAATTTGAATTATATAATAGTGACTATGAATTAATGACTTAATTAGGTTACTTAAATATGCACAATAATATTTCTAAATAGTTCAAGAAATATATATATACATAGACATATATGTGCATATATAACTAAAGTTGTAGAAAAGACATAGCACATTAACATTGTATTTTAATCTCTTATAGAAGTAATGAAACATGAATGAAGGGTTTTAAACTGATCCTGGCTCAATGTTGCAAGTGTATTTTAATTAACGGCTTCATTTGTGGTAGCCTCTTATATCTAATTTGAAGTAGTCTCATTAGGTTCTTTAGTTTAAGTCTTATTCTCTTGTCAATCACTTTTAAGCTCAATTAAAAGGTTTTTTAAATGGTGTACGTGTGTTTATTACATTTTCTCTCCAACTAGATTACACATTGCTTGAGTGATCACATCATTTACATTTATCTTTCTCTCTTTGCCTAGCACAGTACTCTGCATGCACATCATAGGTATTAAGTAAATGCTTTTGAAACATGATGAAGTAATCTCTACATATAATATAGATATCATCATGGCATTTGTAACTATCCAATTCATTGCTGAGATGAAATAAAAGAAGAGTATTTTATAACCCACCCAAGAAGAACAACAAAAAGAAGAAACTATCAAAGACTTACTCTGTAGTCACTTGACGTCACATAAAATATTGGGAGAAAGGCCAGCCAAATGATGCAGGTGGTGTACATGGTAAAACCTATGAACTTGGCTTCGTTGAAATTCTCTGGGCACTTCCGCGTTTTGAAGGCATACACAGTGCATAAGATCACCAGGATCACATCATAGGTAAGAGAGATCAACATGCTGGAATCTTTGACGTTGCATTTTAAAATGACTGTTTCCCGCTTCTCTGGAAGGGTATACCTCCTAGTGCCTGGAGTCTCCAGGATGAGCCACACAGACACCATCACAATTTGCACCAATATCAGACCCAGGCAGATGAAAACCTGAGAACTGGGGCTGATGAACTTTGGCCTTTGAGCTCCATTCTTGACCCCATCAAAGATGCGTGCGATGCAGTTTGTCTTGGTCAGCAGGGCGGAGTAGCAGACAGCAAAGGAGGTCCCCAGCCCCAGTCGGCGCAATGCACAGATGACTGGTGATGGCTTGGCGATGAAGAAAAATGTCATGCAATATGATAGGCCAACCCCAAACAACAAAATGTAGCAGAGTTCCCGGCCTGATGCTTTGACCAAGGGTGTGTTGTTGTGCTTGATAAAAACAGTTATAACCATGCTTGTACATATAAATCCCAAACAGGCAATGGTGACTGGGCCAATAGCCCAGGCATCTTCCCACTTGATGTAGTCCTCGGGAAGGTCAAAGCATCCAGTTAGGTCTGCAGTGGGCCACTGCCCGGGCCCACAATCCATACAGGTAAACTCATCAGCCAGGTATTCGTAGGGCTCACAGGGGATGCAGATCCAGCAGCAGACATCCCCTGGTTGCATGTTCTTCATTTCATTGGGGGCACAGGGGTCACTGCACTGGGAAGTGGGGACTGAGTTCCGGGACCAGTGGATGGAATCAACATCTAGTGATAAGGTTTCTGCCCAATGACCAACCTTCAAGTAGGAATACTTTCCACCCACATACTGGAAATTGAACACGTTGTATCGCCCCATTCCATCTCCAAAAGTGTCAAACTTGACGATGCTATCTGCATCTTTATTTGGATTAAATGGAGCTGTGATATGTAAAGACAAAAAAGGAAAAGAGGAAAAGCAAAGAACACTTGTTTAGATATCTCATGTGTGACCAGGCAATTACTTTATGTCATACATTTAGCAAAACTGAAGTAACAGAATGGAGATTCCAAATCTAAAATCACTTATCAGTTATGATTGAAAGCTACACATCAAAAGCTACTTGAATACTCAGGCATTCGTAAATTGATTCAGTTAACATTACTGAGTGTCTAACAGGTGCCAAGTGCCAGTGATAATCATAGGTACAATACAGTGCTGCCTTCAAAGGAAGACTTGGAAACATGCAGTCTTATTCTCTGTGGTGTACAAATATTCTCTTCTTGAAAGATTTTATGATAGGATTAGGGGAAAACATTGCATCTTATTCTTATCACTTATAGAAGAATATGTGTAAGTTGGGACTATACTTATCTGGTCAAAATATGGAGGTGGTCAACATAGGGAAAGGCCTACTCTACTGATACATACAAGTGGTCCATGTCTGATCTATGAAAATTAGATCAACTTAAGGAGGTGGTCCATGTAGGAAGGTGATCAACTGTGGAGGTTCTATTGTATTTATTTATTTACAGCCACCAAGATGTTCCTGATCTAAAACATTTTCATAAGATACAAAATAATTTGGAAGAGCTTTTCTCCTTCAAAATGAAAATTATCTCATTATAGATATAATATGCTTCTTTTAAATAGTTCAAATGACTCAGAAAATTACAACATACTATAATCCTTTGACTTTAATGCTTTAATATTGTGGAGTTCATTCTGACTAAATATACACATGTGTCTCTATGTGTGCATGGCATGCTCCTATCCACATAAACAGATAAAATCTATCTGTATATAGAATCTAGGTAACTATGCTTCAAAGTTCCTTCCTAAGCAAACAGGGTCCATAGCATTCAGCCAAACAACTTGCTTTTAACCTCTTTCTTATAGTTCCCTGTGAGTCCCTAAGAGCAGCAGGTCTCTGAGCTTCTCTGCTTCCTCTTCCACTGGCTGCTCATCATGGCTCTCTTGCGAAAGTCCACCACCCCTCTGATCAGCTCTTTCTATGCCACCTACTCTGGTCTCCTGTGTGCTTCTATTTCACACTGTTGATCTTTACTCTTTCCTTGAACTAGAAGAATAATATTGCTGATATCTGTGTGAAACACAGATAGACTATTAGTCATGGTAAGATTGCCCATGTTGGTAAAGACCCAAATGGGAGGTTTATTTATCCTTCATGTAGCAGTCTAAGGTCTTAGTCTGTTGGTGTCTCTCTTCCACATGGTGACTAAAAACACAGATTATTTACATCTTGAAGCTGTGCCAGTTGCCAGGGCCTCTTATTCATCAGCATCCATCCAGTGGAAGGAGAAAGAGTATAAAGAAGGTATGCACCTGTGGTTAAAGGAGTAGGGCGCCAGCCCCATATACCGTTCAAGCCTGACCCCCGCCAAAATCACAAAAAATAAATAAATAAGTAAAAATTAAAAAAAAAAAAGAAGGGATGGCACATATTTTCATTCACACTTCATTGCTTAAAAGTTAGTCACAGGGACATATCCAACCTTAAAAGATGATGCAAAATGGAGTTTAGATACTGTGCTCAACTACTGCTATGCTATGGAAGGAGAGATTGGAATTTAGAGGACACTGCAGTCTCCTGCACTGTTAGCTCCCAATGAGCTATCTTCTTCTTGGGTCCAGTTATTTTATGGAGGAAAAGTGTCCCTCAATGAATTATTTGGGTCCTTGGTAAAAGAGGATTTCATGTTTTAGAAAATGGCCCTATTTTCTTACAGCATATAGGTGCCCCTAGAGGGCTGTAGTGAGTACTTTATAAAGACATCTCATACCCCATATAATGTAGCCTAACGTTGCCTAATTTATTCCTCATTTATTGTGATTTTTTCCCTCTAAATTTTATTGTTATTTCACCCTATAATTTGACTTTACCAACCTTCACCTCCTGCATTATTCTAAACCCACCATGTATGTTTGTGTGTGCTGATACACACATGGGTTGGTTTCAAGTTCATTACAAGGATGATATAGTAGATTCCTTTATGATTTAGAAGTCATATGGCCTGTGTGATTCTCACCTCTTTCAATAATTTTGTATCATTTAGCAATCTAACCTTTCTGACTCTGTTTCCTAATTTGCAAATAGGGAATAAGAATTATTGTGAAGATTTGTTGAGATAAGCCATATAACATGCTAAGCACAGTGCTTGGTATACAGTAAACACGTAACAAAAGTTAGTGATAATAATGATGATGACAAAAATAATAAGATAAAATAACTTCATGAAAAAGAAGAACCAAGTGAGAAGGAAGGCAAAGTTAGGAAGAGGGAGATATTGTTCAATTGTCTATACTGCTTTAATCAAGATTTGCTTCTGACTCATTCAGGACCCTGGTCCTCCCGCCCTTACCCTACACTTCCAATATGTAAGGAAGATTATACTGTTCTATTGTCTTATAATGTAGATTTTCCTTAATGAGGTATTGAGGATATTTTTTCTTTCATACATATCTTTATTTTCAATGGCTTTATACTATAATTTTGTCCATGTATACCAAGCTACTTAAACATTCCTGTAGTTTTAACATTTAAGTTATTTCCATGGTTTTGCCTTCATTAACCTCATTATCTGGTGAATTTCTTACAGCAAATTCACAGAATTTAAAATTGCTGGGTCAAAATAAAATTAATGGGCCAAAATTTAGCTACCGAGTACCAAGTTGCCATTGAGACAGGTATTTTTACTTGTTTTTGGTTTTCTTGGTACCAATTCACATGCCCATTAACATTGTACAGGGTGGCCCACTCTCCACAGTCTCACCAACCCTGGGTATTATTATTGTGTGTGTGTGTTTTTTAATTTTAGATTAATATAAGGGTACATACAATTAGGTTACATTGTTTGTGTTTGTTAGGTAGAGTCCAAGTTGTGGTTGAGCCCTCACCCAGGAAGTGTGCCATATTAGTATTGGTCTTTTCAATTGTTGGCCAGCTGATAGGAAATAATATGGATTTGGCTTGGGGAAGGGTGGTTCAAGATATTTTTGTTCTTTCTTATAAGCATGTTATAGTCATGTGAAAACTATGTCAGGATTTTATTTTGATAAAAATAAAGAAATTATAAAGTTAAAATAGTACAAAGAATAACTGAGCAAAGCCAGGCAGGATAGTTTTAAAGTAAATACATTATAAAAATAATGTTGCTGCAAATATTGTGATAAGTGCTCGAAAGGTGGGTGGTGAATAAACAAGTAGCGCTTTTGGTGAAATTTTGTTTCTATTTTACTAAATTTGTTTTTTAAATGTGTAAAATATGTACCAAAATGCAGTCTAATTTCTAAATCCTTTAAATACAGAAAACACATTTAAGTACTTCAACTGAGTAAATTACAAATTCTAAACAAAAATTCATTGTCTGAAGGAGTGCACTGATCCTTCGTTTGGAGTAAGGGGTTGGTGTGTAAAGGAAGAGCCTAGGATAAAAAGGTGAATGATGTCTGTCAAATATTCTACATGTGAGAATAATCCTGTTCTTGATTATAATTATCCTGTTCAAAACACAATGTTGTCCTGCATAGTTAGTCAATAAGCTTGCAAGCTCTTAGGTGCTTCCGGAGTGACTGCAAGTGTCGGAGCGACTTGAAGCCCTAGTGTATTGATCTTATTGCCTTCCTGGTGCACTTAGAGTTTCCTTAAGTCAAATGGCTCACTTGGGAAATATTAAATAGTGAAAGCCCAATGAACCAAAACCACGATTGCCCAGCAATCAGCTGTCTAGTTCTGGAGAGTGAAGAAACTCTGGGTAATTGCCATTTCTTAAGTTGAGACTCACTAAGGGAGTAAACGTCATTCAAAATGGAAAAATAAATCACTTCACCTTTCACTGGTGTTACAAGAGCGTGAAAGCACTCAAACTAAAAGGGAGGGGGGAAGAACAAGAAGAACGTCAGCAGAGGTTTTAAAAAGACTTACGATCTTCTTGAAAATCTAATTTTAAGCCCCTCGTCACTCTGGTGCCTCAAAATCAGGTGCTTGTTTTGGGAAGGAGTCTGATCTGGCCTTGGGTCAGGAGAATGGTTGCTTGGTTTGCCTCATTATCCAATCAGTTCTGACCCCAGAGGCAAATGGATTTATTTGAAAGGTTTAATAGCAAGATGATCAGCCCTGCTAGGAACCATTTGGTAGAGGTGAGGCAAGTCTATGCTTTAAAAATGTCACAGGTCAATGGCAGGAGAAAATTAAATTGGTTCTTTACTTTTTTTCCTCTCAGGCAGAAGTCCAATTAAGGTAAGACAATAATGTGGCTCTTAACAGGCTTCAATAATGGAAATATGACCTGCCTGGGTTCACATTCATAAACACTAATGAAAATTGCAAAAGCTACAAGCAGCGTTGTTGCTCCCACTCTCCCATTGTATAACTGCGGCCTCACTAAAGTTTCTGTGAACCGATCTGATGAATTTGCATAAAGATATAGGTGAGAAGACAGACAACAGACGGCATCTCCCTTGAAAGACCACGCTGGAGTTCAAGAGGTGAAGAAACCAAAATTGTCTGGCTAGAGAAAACAAAATCTTCTACAGACATCAGCCAGCCAGAAGCTAGGAAAGAATCAGAATGAGTGCCTGGCTGTCAGTAATTAATTTACTTACTAATTAGGAACAAAATCACTGGAGCATTTCTCAGTTATCAACCAAGTGTAACAGCTGGAACAGAGCACTACTTAGACGTCCGAGGTGCTCAGTCGGCTCAGTAAATACCGAACATGCACAGTGACAGCATTTCAGAAAATACCTTGAAACAGCCTTTGTTAAAGGGCACTATGACTTTTGAAAAGGAGTTTCTCCACTTTCCTTGAAAAGTTAGCCTGGCTTATGCTTCCTTGCAGACCTCACTGGTTTCCCTATCTAGATTCTGCATCTGGTGACTGAAACTTACGGCCCTCAAGGCCGTTCAGAAAGGAACCGTTTACTCTTGGGAAAATGGCAAAGAGGGCAGATCAGGGAGAGGCCACAACCTCTTTTACCCCCAGTTCAGGAAACAGGGCTTGCCAGATTAGCTGAAAGTCTCACAGCAGTCACTGAGTCTTTGGTTAGGGACCCTCTTTAATGGGAGCAAGTGTTACCTGCTCATCGTCTACCCTCTTCCCCAACTCCTGCCCTTCTCAGACTGTACTGTTTTTCTCTAGTCTGCTCTAATGAGAGTTTAGATTTTAAAAAACTTTTCATTGAAATGTAGTGTGTGTGTATAGAGAGAGAGTTTTAAAAACGAGTGGCTATTTTTTTATAGAATAATGTTCCATCTTTAGCTGAGTTATCTCAGAAGCAAACTCCAGTACTAAATTTGAGTTCAAGTAGTTGATTTGGGAAGATCGAGGGGAGTGGAGATAAACAGGAAAGAACCCAACCCCGGATGCGTGATGAGTGAGTTACTGCAGAGGCCAACTGTGTCTCAGTCTCACTGGGGCCCTGTGGGAGGCAGGTTCGGTGGGAGTTGGGGCATAAAACCCCTGTTGGTCATTGAGTTGTGGTTGCTGGCAGAGTGGGAACTTCATGATATTTTTTGTTTATTCTAGCTGTAGGTGGAGCACACTTCTGTGATCAAATGAAATTCCCTAGAAAGTCACAGGTGCCGACATTAAGAAGCTACTGGCATATGTGAGAACAGTGAGTGGAAGGAAATACAGGCGAGGAGGTGACAGAATCAGCTACCTGCTCCCACGAGACTCCTGTACAAACGTTTTAGTGTACACACGTATGAACTTCAGTTATTTACTCATTGAACCGTTCTTTGCCTGACCACACTTCACAAATATTTGTGCTTTTTACAAACTGAAGGTTTGTGGCAACTCTGCACTGAGCAAGTCTATCTGCACCATTTTTCCAACAGCGTGTGCTCACTTTGTACCTCTGTGTCACATGCTGGTAATTCTGACAATATTTCAAACTTTTTCATTATTATTGTATCTGTTATGGTCATCTTCAGTCAGTGACCTTTGATGTTGATATAATTTGGGGGAGCTCCCACAAAGTATAAGCATGTAAGACGGTGAACTTAATTGATAAATGTTGTGTGTGTTCTGACTGCTCAGGTCATTTCCCCATCTCTCTATGGGCCTGTCCATTTCCTGAGACACAACAATAGGCCCAATAATAACCCACCAATGGCCTCTAAGTGTTCAAGAGAAAGGAAGAGTTACCCTCTCATTTTAAGTCAAAAGCTAGACATGATTAAGAGTAATGAGGAAGGCATGTTGAAAGCCCAAGTTCTCTTCCACCAAACAGTTAGTGAAGTTGTGAATGCAAAGGTAAAGTTCTTGAAGGAAATTAAAGGTGCTGCTTCAGTGAACATAAAAATAATAAGAAAGCAAAACAATCTTATTGCTGAAATGAAGAAAATTTGAGTGGTCTGGATAGACGTCCCAACCAGCCACAACATTCCCTTAAGTCAAAGCCAATTCTATGAAGCCTGAGACAGTGAGGAAGCTGCAAAAGTAAAGTTTGAAGCTACTTGTGGTTGGTTCTTAAGGTTTAAGAATAAAGCCATCTCCATAACATAAAAGTGCAAGGTGAGACAGCAAGTGCTGATAGAGAAGCTGCAGCAAGTTATCCAGATCTAGCTAAGATATTTGATGAAGGTGGCTTCATGAAAAAATGAATTTTCAATGCAGATAAAACAGCTTTCTATCGGAAGAAGAAACCGTCTAGGACTTTTACCACTAGGGAGAAATCGAGGCCTGGTTTCAAAGCTTCAAAAGATAGGCTAGGTGATAGCAGCTGAGGACTCAGTTGATGCCAATGATCATTCACCATTTTGAAAATCTAGGGCAGTGGTTCTCAAACTTCCTAATGCTGTGTCCCTTTAATACGGTTCCTCACGTTGTGGGGACCCCCAACCATAAAATTATTTTCGTTGCTACTCCATAGCCGTAATTTTGCTACTGTTATGAATTGTAATGTAAATATCTGATATGCAGGATGTATTTAGTCAACCCCTGTGAAAGGGTCGTTCGACCCCCAAAGAGGTCGTGACCCAAAGGTTGAGAACTGCTGATCTAGGGCCTTTAAGACTTATACTAAGTCTACCCTTCCTGGAAAAACAAAGCCTAGATGACAGTGCACCTGTTAACAGCATGGTTTACTGAAGATTTCAAGTCTACTGTTGAGTACTTTTGCTCAGAAGAAGAGAAAAAAGTCCTGTCAAAATATTTTTGTTTATGGACAATGCATCTGGTTTTCCAACAGTGCAGATGAGGTACAGAAGGATATTAATGCTATTTTCATGTCTGCTAATACAACATTCATTCTGCAGCCCATGGATCAAAGAGGAATTTTGACTTACAAGTCTCATTTGTGAATATAATGGGCAAATGTTTTGGCTACACGAATTGCTTCTGTACAGTTTGAGTCAAAGTCATGTGTGCTCATCACCTAGACAGTGTGCACAGGATCCATTAGGTGTGATTTTACCCCTCTCTCCTCCCCTCTCCCACCTGCTTGATTTCTGCTGAGTTTTACTTCCACATGATACATTTTGTAAGGTCACAGGTGTCTGAGACAGTGATTTCCTCTAATGTATCTGGGTAAAGTAAACTGAAAGTCTCCTGGAAAGGATTTACTATTCTAAATGCCATTAGCAACATTTACGATTGGTGGAAGGAGGTCCAGATATTATCATTAACGAGAGTTTGGAAGAAGTAGATTCCCACCTACATGGATGATATTCAGGGATTCAAGAATTCAGTGGAAGAAGTCACTGAAACTGTGGAAATAGCAGCAGAACTAGAATTAGAAGTGGAGCCAGAAGATGTGACTTTGATTGTCTGAATGAGGAGCTGATTTTTATGGATGAGCAAAGAAAGTGGTTTCTTGTGATGCGTTCTACTCCTGATATCTTAGTCTGTTGGTATTGCTCTAAAGGAATAACTGAGGCGTAGTGATTGATGAAGAAAGATTTATTTGGCTTTCAGTTCTACAGGCTGTGCAGGAGGCATGATGCCAGCACCTGCTTCTGGTGTGGCTTCATTCTGGTTCCACTCAAATCAGAAGGCAAAGGAGAGCTGGTGTGTCACATGGAGAAAGAAGGTACAAAGTTCCATACTCTGTTTACTAACCAGCTCCTGTGGGACCTAAAGAGTAAGAATTCACTCATTACCATGAGAACCAGGAGGGCATCAAGCCATTCCTGGGGGATCTGACCCCAAGACTCAAACTTCTCCCATTAGCCCCTGCCTCCATTGCTGGGGATCAAATTTCAGCAGGTGATTTGGAGGGGACAAACAAATCAAACTATGGCACCTGGTGAAGAACCTGTGAACAAGGTTGAAATGACCACAAAGGATGAAGGATATTACGTATATTCATTTAATAAAGCAGTGGCAGGGTTTGAGAGAGTTGACACCAATCTTGAAAGAAGTTCTACGGTGGATAAAATGCTCTCAAACAGCATCACATGCTACAGAGAAGTCTTTTGTGAAAGGAAGCATCAATGATGTGGCAAACTTCATTGTTACTTTATTTTCAGAAGTTGCTACAGCTACCCAACTTTTAGCAACCACCACCCAGTAGCCATCAATAGCAAGGCAAGCTACAGTTTGCTAAAGGCCCAGATGAGCATTAATATTCTTTTAGCAGTAACGTATTTTCTTTGTTTAGACATAATGCTATCATATAGTCAACAGACTACAGTATAGTGTAAATTATATGCTCTGGGAAACCAGAGATTTTATATAACTTGCTTTGTTGAAACATTCTCTTTATTGCACTGTTCTGGAACTGAACATGAGTTATGCCTGTGTGTAAGAGTGTATAGTAGTAACATTGTAACATATGTGAGTTCCAGTTGCTTCATATCCTTAATGTTTGTTTGTTTTTTTTTTTTTTTTGAGACACAGTCTTAAGCTGTCATCCTGGTTAGAGGGCCATGGCATCACAGCTCATAGCAACCTCCAACTCCTGGGCTTAAGCGAGTCTCTTGCCTCAGCCTCCCAACTTAGCTGGGACAGTAGGCGCCCGCCGCAATGTCCGGCTATGTTTTTGGTTGTAGTTGTCATTGTTGTTTGGCAGGCCCGGGCTGGATTCGAACTGGCCAGCTCTGGTGTATGTGGCTGGCGCCTTAGCCACTTGAGCTACAGGAGCAGAGCCCACATCCTTAATGTTGATGTCATTTAATTTTAGATGTTCATGTGGAATTTGGACTGGTATCTGATTGTGCTTATTTTGATAGTTAATTTGCATTTTCCAGATGCATCATAATATTGAGATATCCTTTCATGAGTTAATAATAATTACTATAAATAATGAGTTAATAGTGTCTTTTATAAGTATCTTTTCTAAAGTGACTTTTCCAGTCTTTCATGTTTTTAATTTTCTGGATTTTTAATTAAAATTAAATTTGTAGGAATTTTTTAATATATTCTAAATATGAGTCCTTTCAGATATGCGTGTTGTAAATATCTTCTCCACTTTGTGCCTTGCCTTTTTGTCTGCTTACTACTATTGTCCAATTAATATAAATTCTTAATTTTAATGCCTGATAAATTTTTAATTTTAGCACCCAATTTCTAATTTATCAAGTTCCTTTATAATTAATACCTTTAGTGCTCTGTTTTAACAATATTTTCCTGTTTGAATATTATGAATATATAATTCTAAAATTTAAGAATTTCAGGTACTGAACAATAAGTTTCAGAAGAATATTGTGCCGTTAAGGTACCTGCTCTTCTCCTGGGCTGATAGAGTGTGCTATATGTTTAACTTTAAGGAAATTGACTATAGTATATTCACCAAGTGCCCATCTCTTCACTCTTCCTAAGCCTTTCTAGAACAGGATAATTATGTTGTATCTCACAGAGTTTCCAACCTGTTGCCCAGGCCCACATGCTGATTTTATGAGGACTGTTTTTTCCTTATCTGTGGTGTCAGATATCATGAAAAGTATGCATGAACCTTTCTTTTTGCGAATCACTTTTGTTAGTGTTTGTACATTTACTGTGTGGCCCAAGACAACTCTTATTCTTCCAATGTGAGGCAGAAAAGCAAAAAGGTTGAACGCTCCTGAAGGCAATGCTGGGCACATAGTAGGCATTCGGTAATTGCTTCTTTTTTTTTCTTGAGACAGAGTCTCACATCCTTACCCTTGGTAGAGTGCCATGGAGTCATGGCTCACCACAACCTCAAACTCTTGGTCTCAAGCAATCTTCATGCCTCGGCCTCCCAAGTAGCTTGGACTACAAGTGCCCACAACAATGCCCAGCTGTTTTTAGAAATGGGGTCTTGCTCTTGCTCAAGCTGGTCTCAAACTCCTGAGCTCAGGTGTTCTACCCGTCTTGGCCTCCCAGAGTGTCCCAGAGTGCTAGGATTACAGGCATGAGCCACCACACCCGGCCTACACTAATTATTTCTAAACTGATTATTATACTCACTGTAATCATCCCAGGAACCTAAAAATCATGTTAATGCCCAAGTCATAATTGAGACTGATTAAATGGGAATGTCAAGAAGAAGACCTAGACACTTATATTTTAGTCAAGTGGCGGGAAGAATGTACTGGTGGATAGGACTCAGGGACACTGCTAAACATCCCACAATGCACAAAACACGCCCTCCGAATGAACAAGTATCTGGCCCAAATGTTGACTGTGTTGAAGCTGAGAAACCCTGGTAATAAATGTCTGGATTTCTAGATGCATTAAAAAAACTCAATCCTCTTTGTAAACTGTAAATATCCATACCAGCTATTATCTAATAACCAGGTGTTATCATATTGTGGTTGTAATCAATCGTTTTGTCTCCCTACAGTCATTTTCCACTCATACTTCCTTCACTATTCCTTTTTAGTCCTCTCCTTTCCCCAGTGATCAGTAGTTTAGGGACGTTTCACCCCTCCCACGTGACACCCACTGTTATTACAGCCCCCATTTCACACAGGGCTTCCTGGTTCTCCTTTTTCTTCCTTTTAAGAAACTAGTGATCTAGCTGGATATCTCCTTCCCATGAATCACCTCCCAGAAAAGACACAAATTCTTGTGTGTTCCAGGATTAGGAGATATATAGCCTTTAGAGCTGACTTACAGCAAGAATATTTGTTATTAAGGAGAGTAAAGTGGGGCTCCTAGGAGAATTTTCTCCTTTTTTCACTTCTATTAATATCTCTCCCAAGCACCCAAGAATCCTACATAACTTTGCAATACTCATCAAAAGTTTTCAATGTTGTGAAGAAAAATCGTAAATTTCAATGACAAATTTAATATGTTCTCATGTTTTTTTTAATGTGACTATATCCTGTAGTAAAGCATAGATTTAAAAAAAAAAAGGAAAGAAGAGAAACATAAAAGGCTTTCCCCAAAGTTGGACAGAAATACACATCCATGACTTAATAAAAGAAAGCATAAGCTTCCTATTGTTTTGTCCTTAAATCACTTCTCCACCTGCTGTACTGCAGATCTAAGTGCTGCAGAAGAATGAAACGTGATAGGGACAGAAGGTGTGAAAATGGCTGAGAAAAATCCCATTCAGAGATGCTCCAGGAAGTCAGCCACGCAAACTATAAAAAAGTATCTGAAAAATGGTAGCAACGCTACTATTTTGAAGAATGCAATCACAGTAACAAGAATACTTAATAAAATGAGCTTTCCCATTTTTAAGCAAACAAAAGACTTGCTTACTTAAAAAGCAGAAGAGTAGAAATTTTATCCAGCCTCTGAGGATGAACTTTCCAAAGATAAGCACAGCAGCTTAGTGCACAGTAACTGAAATTTCTATGGGTGAAGCAACTTAATTTCTATTCTCTTGCCTTATGCACGCACGGACATGCATTTGACTCTCTGTGAAGTATCATGGAAAGAGAATACAAGGGAAAAGAAATTACTTCCTGTAGCAGCATGCTGGTCTATTGTTAAGTTGCCATGTGTGTTTTTCAAGCCACTGTAGCATAGCTCAGTCTTCTGTCTTCGTAGAGTGGAGCTGAATTACTGAACCACAAGATTTAAAGTGACTTTGTCAGGTCTTCAAGCATATACACACACTGCTAAGAAATTCCAAATTCAGGACCTACATCATCCTGAAAAGGTTTCTATCACCCTGGAAATAATTAAGTTGACAAAATAAAATGTCATAACTTAAAAAAATGTATCTTCTCTTTGTATCATAATTTCTATTTGGAATTATTCTAAAGATAATGATGCTAAGGATATCATAAACAGAGTACTTTGCCACCTTTACGAAACATTCCTGGAAACAAATCAGCTCCATTTTAGGTCATGTAAACCTTACTTCCACACTTCTTTTGATAGTGTTAAATTAATACAATCGATAAAATTGACATGATTATTATATCCTAACATAGCCTGTAAGCATAAAATGTCACAATTACATTATGTATAATTATATTTTATAATATATAATGTTATATATAATCATGATGTCATATATAATTATAATATATTATTATATATAATGTAATATACGTTATATAGCTGTAATTTCTTGCACACATTTTTCACATTTCTCATATGGTATTTTTACTGAAAAACAAGGAAATGGGGCATGGTTAAGATTCAAAACTTCACCCATAGTGATCCTTGAAATAAATAAAGAAAGTTAATAGTGTTAGTGCATGTGGGAATTGTGGTATTTATGCATTAGCATCCAACTGGATATGTATATAGGGCTCTTCCACTTTCCTTTTTGCTTCTTTTTTCTTTCTTAGCAAAGCTTCTTGTTCTTAATACTCACTCACCCCTTGTAGCCCCGAGCAAAACCGATCCTCACTAAAGTACTATGTGCTGCCTGTGTCGCTCCTTGCAGGGATAGCAATATTAAAAGAGATCACAGTCAAAGAGCACAGTATCAAAGGTCATCACAAATAGTTATTGATGATGGAATCCGATATCACAATGCAGAAAGAATTTTGGATAGCTGCTTTGTGCAGCTTTTCTAAAATGCCCTTTGTAGAAGGTGGAACACATTTGTTCCCTGACCAGTTTTAGCTTCAGTTCTAGGAAAAAGGAACTTTTGTTCTCTAGCTCCCATCTAATCCCACTATCTCATTTTCCTACCCCTTGGAGGAGAAGCTGCAGATTTGACTGGGGAGCCTGACATTCGCTGGACTTTCTTCCCTAATAGGCAGGATCATACCAATTTAAAGAGAGAGCTATCTGTAAGCAGGAGTCCTACCCTGGGCGATGAAAGGATCAAGTTCGCAGGACTGGGTTCAGCCATGCCCACCTTTAGGATCTACAGACCAGGCAGGACTTGCCTCAACAGCTTTGACCTTCCCCCAGGCCCTCTGATCCACCTGCTACAGGTGGGGAAGGAAGACCCGCCATTCACTCCTCATACACACAGGTGTTCAGGTACACAGGATTGGAATCTGCACTAATGATCCAGCCATTTTAGCCATGGCTTGTTAGAAACCAAAGCGCTTCTGGCCTATACCCTGGAATCTGGTTATAATATCACAGAAATCTTTTAAGGGAGGGTGGTAGTCAAGGTGACCAGGCACTCACTCAATTGTTAATAAACTTTGAAAACTACTTGCTCTAGGCTATTGAGCTTATATAGAACCCAGGGAAGGAAAAAGAGAAAGTAGGATTTGGGCAATTTCATTACTGGATGTAGAACTCACTTCCTAGACCATCTATTGTGATCCTGCTTTGAGCATCATCCAGAGATTGATATGACACATACTGTTCCTCCTATTTGGGGGCCATCAAATTTTATTTTAATATATTTACTTCATTTGTGACGTCTAATAGGCAGTGCATTGATGTATGATGAAATGACACCCTCCCTCCAGAATGAACTTCACCATCCTGCACAATCTGGTCCACCTCACCCTTCATATCCCTCATGCTGCCCCTTCACAGTCCATGTCAGAATCTAATTGTGGGCCCCTTCCTATTGGCCCACATGCAACCCACGTTCTTCCATTGGTGCAGCTTTTCTGATGCCATTTCCTATGCTGACTGGTGTCTTCCCATGCTACCCAAAAAAGCGCCCACACGCTTCAAGGCCAAATATTGCACCTGCTTGCTTTGTATCTTAGCTGAAAGTGCTAATCCCTTTCTGCGATCACATGTATAATGTTTCTTTTCTCATCATTAGACATAAGACATTAGACCTAAGACTCAAGACATAACAACCTGTCCTTTACATCATAATTATTTTCTGTATGCCTGTTACCATTACTATTGTATTCTTACTATATTGTGAGCTCCTCAAGGGCATAACCCCAAATTCATCTTTCAAACAGAAATTCTAACCTGAATCTAAATTCAGCCTGGGTATTGTTTTGTATTCGTGTGTTTCAGTAGAATATTGAGAGAAAAATCTAGATTTCCTCTCCTTATGAAAGACAGAAAGATCTAGTGCACTGGATATTGAACACAGCCACGACGTGAGGGCTTTGTAGTTTGCATGGTCCCCACCTGGAGTAGACAAACCCACTTGATGATTTATTTGAATTTTCACCCCTTTAAACAATATCTTGTACTGAATAGATTCTTGAAAATCAGTTGTTCTAATCCAGATGAAATTATCTCACAAATATCAAGGGAGATGAAAAAAAAATCCACTAGTTAGAAAGAAAGTTATGGTGGGAAAGATTTTTAAATTTTATCTGGTAAAAATGATGAGAGAGGTAATAAGGAAGTGTGGTGGTAAAGGATGCTGGATCGTAACTAACCTCTCTTCTGGGGTCCCAAAACTCTTGTGTACACCTCCGTGAGAGTATGATTCACCCTTGTTAAACTGTTTATTTGCTCTGGGTCCCCTGTCTAGACTGTGAGCTTCCTGAGGGCTGGGGCTGCCATGTTTCATCTCCCCTGGAATCTGGCTGTCCGAGTAGGAACCTTAGCTTCACCACTTTACTTCTTCATGTCTCATTTACCCATGGGATAAAGAAGTTGCTTTACTTCTTCATGGCTCATTTACCCATGGGATTACTGTGAGTATTACATTAAGAGTGCTCGGTACAGTGTTGACATGTAGAAAGTGCTCAGCAACTGTTAGCTTGATTGTCAATGTCAGCCTTCTATTAGGGACTCAGTAAATTTGTCGTTGAATGAAAGAGTTAAAGAATGAGTGAATGAGTGAGTGGATTAGTGTCCTCCACTGTGTAACCACTGCACTGTCTGAGCTTTGCTTACATGGCACAGGTTCATTCTTATTAATATAGGAACCATAGCAGTTCTTCAGTTGCAGACTTAAATTACCTAAATTAGACTAAAACCACCAACATGTTTATGACATAATCTATTTCTGTCTAGTTAAAAAAAAATCTCTCCTCCGCTCTTTATTCAGCCTTTCTCCATGGAGATTATTTGCAACATTGTTTCCTTTTCCAACTTTTACCACTCACTTCTGAATAAACGAAGCCCTATCCCACACCAGAAACTTTTTTTTTTGAGACAGAGTCTCAACTCTGTCACCCTGGGTAGAGTGCTCTGTAGTCATCATAGCTCACTGCAACCTCAGACTCTTGGGCTCAAGTGATCCTCTTGCTTCAGCCTCCCAAGCAACTGGGACTAAGGGCATGTGCCACCACACCCAGCTACCTTTTCTATTTTTAGAGGCAGTGTCTTGCTCTTGCTCAGGCTGATCTCAAACTCCTGAGCTCGAGCAATCCACTCACTTTGGCTTCTGGGAGTGCTGGAATTATGGGTGTGAGTCACTACCTCCAGCCCGAACCTCAACTCTTGCCTCATTACCTGTGCTAGATCTGGGTGTCACAGACATTCACACACAAGCTTATACTTGAAACGCTAGAGGTGATGAGGAAATGTTAGACTTTATTCTGCAGGACATAATTTTGGCCACGAAGATGAAGAAGAAAGAAAGAATCTGTGACTTTTCCCTTCTCTCCCTTTAGAAATACCTTTGCTGGAAGATGGGCATTGGATGATGTTGAAGGGAAAAGAGCCTGAAAGTAAAGCAATTCCTTTGGAGAGTTTATTTTGGCACAAAGAAACAGGGACATACTTTCCTATTCTTGTTATTTTCTCTCAGGGAATATATAAGGTATTTGATGGCAGGAATTTTTTCTTAACTGTTGTAACCTTATTGCCTAGCACCTAACACATGTGTGCTGTAGGAATGAATGAACGAATTTGGGAAAGAAATGATCACTTATATGAGGCAGAAAGCAGGAACCTCTTCCACCCTGTCATGCTAAGGAGGCCAGTCTGGTCTATTCCGATCATGACAAGCCATACTCACAGCTATTTCTAGGCAACATCATTAGCTCTCGAGTTTTGAATACTCAGTTTCCTTTTCCACAACATTTACGTCCTTTCCATCTGCTATGAGTCTTCTCCACATTGAAAACTGCCCACAGAAAGGAGTGTGATTATTGGTTATAGAAACTAGGGTATAAATTTAAATCACAGGACCAGTCCACTTATAGGCTTATTCTGTAAAAGTCTGAATTCAGCCTGTTGAAAATGAAAACTTTGTTCTAGGTAATGGAATTTACCATAGTCATCTTAGCACAGATTATTTTTGAAGGGTGGGAAAATATATTCAAGGGCAGCAGGGACTCTTTCTCATCTCTCGGTTCACCCAGGATTCGGCAGACACCGTCCTTACATATGTGCCTTCTGTTTTATTTCACCTTCTGTAAAGCAGTAAGAGAATTTCTGACTGTTTTTGCCATAGCAAGTGTTTTTCACTTCTGACCTAACAATGGGCGACTTTGGAAAGAGGAGGAGATGGTTTGGGCTTTTGGCATTCTCGGGTCAGAACATTACACATTTTGGATCAATTGCCCCTGAGTAATGGCACTGCAGACATTGCAGTTTGGAGGCAAGTCTGTTCTTTGCCCTCGGGACATGTTGTGCCCCTCGGCGTGCTGGGCAGCACGGCATCATCTTCAACTCAGCCTTCCATCTCTGATTGCTGTGGCGACACTGGTCAGTTCTCACTACCTTTCTTCAAACAAGGAGCATTTCTTTTGTTGGCTTCAGGGTGTATGATTGTTCTTCCTGAATGTGCTATGTGGTAATTCTTTTGAAGCACAAGCAATAACAGTTTTAGGATAGCAACTGGAATGAATGTGAAGTCCTTTTTTCAAAGCTTCCCTTGATAATGTATGATTTAAGAAAGGAGGAATTTGCAATAACGTGTTACACAATCAAAGGGAAAGGTGAAGAACTATTTTTTTCCTTAGATTTGCTGCTTCCCACACATGCATAAAGACATACAAACAATGACAGTTATTTCCTTCTTTTTTATTTTCATCCTATGAATTCAGCAAATGACATGAACATCTCTGGCTGGGATAATTGCAGGGTAAAGGGAAGTTCTCTTTCAAGTGGAGTAGCTGGAACTGTTCGAGCAGGCTCCATGGAGATGCATTTTAGAAGAGGATACGTCTTATAATAAAGATGTGTGAGATGGAAGCTCGGAGACCATTGTGTGAGAACTGGGGGAGATAAGACATCTTTTCCCAGTTCTGATCAGAGGACTGATTAGTAAAGTAGGAATTTGGTACCCACAAGAGAAGCTTATGGTCAACAGTGCACAGCTGCATGCCCAGAAAGTTGACCCACACCATGTGGCACTGTGGATCAGATCTTCCTCTTTCATTGCTAATTTTTGCACTCAGTTTCTTGAATTTGGGGTGCTTCTGGGAAGTGACTAAGATTACGGGCATCTGCAAAATATTGAGGCATTTGGCATATGCATCTTCACTGAATAATATCTTTGTTCTAGTTTACTGGGTGTCTTTTGAGAGAGAGTTAATTTTTCTGCTGTCACCACCAAAAGCAGTGATGCAGACTAGAAGGAATTCCTTGACTAGAACATAAGACAATGGGTAAGGAGGACGGCTCAGGGTGTGCGCCTGTGTATTGCATGATCTATTTCAGTAGCTCTAAGTTCCCTTCCTGGCTCTGGAGTGTACCCCAGATAGTTGCTTTTGTTCTATAAGTGGCTATTGGGTATATTTAGTATTATTGTTTTGAGAATTTCATTTATTAATACTAACTTTTGAGACTGTATCTTTGAGGGTTTTTTTTGAGGCTGTATTTGTAAGTTTTAATTGTGGACAATTGAAAAGAACTGCATCTATTTAATTAGTTGGCAGGGAAAGTGGAGAAACTAGAAGGCCCTATATTCTCTCACTCTTCCCTAATTTACATAAATTAATTATTTTACTTTTAATAGCAACCCCCTGAGGTGCGTTCCATTACTACTCTATTTACTAAAGCAACTAAGAACGGCTACATTTATGAACTTCCAGAAAAGGAGATTTTTCAACGTGGTCACTAATTTCCCACCTTAGGTTGAGACCCTGGGGCTCCAAATCCATTCTCCATGCTGCCACCAGAACACTCTTCCTAAAACTATATTTTCTATGTCTCTCTCTTGATCAAAATCTTTCAATGGGCTTTTGCGTTCACAAAAAGTGGTTCAAACTCCTCAAAAGGAGACATGAAGTCCGTGATAATATGATGCTTTTACCTCTATAAGAAAAGCTGAATTACCCGCTGTCACTCCTTCCTTCTTCCCAACACTCACACCCACCACCCTGTCCTGGACCATCCTTTTCAAACTCTGCGCTCCAGCAGTATTGAGCAACTTTCCATTTCCTGAAAGTTGCCAATTGTTTCGCCTCTGTTCCATTGTACGTGCAATTCCTTCACCTAGATCAATTAATTAATTCTTATTTATGTCTCAAGACTTGTATTATTTTTTGCAACCCTCAATTGTGATACATGGCACTCCTTTGTATCCCCATAGAACTTGATTTTAATCTCAATTTGCTCATTTCTTAATCTAGTACCTAATAGATGCTTGGGCTAAAAGAGTGAACAACACATTCATGATCCTTGTGTTCATGGAAATTAGCTTAGTGTGCTGTAAACAAACAAATAAATGTGTTCAAATTGTGATGAGTGTCACAAGAAAAACTTTAACAAGGTCTTGGTACAGAGAGTGACGAGTGGCCATGGTTGGGAGGATTCTTTAGGTACAGTCATCAAAAGAGGCTTCTTTAGGGAAGCAGAATTGAGCTGAACCAAAATGTAAGAAGGAGCTGGCCATTTGGAGCTCTGCAGGAAAAATATTTTAGATGAAATGAGCAACAAATACAGAGTTCCGAAGGTTGGAACATGTGTGGCATGTTTGGTGGACAAAAGAAAGCAGAGAAGCTGATGCACAGAGGTGGGGGGGCAAGTGCTGCGAGGCACGACTCTGGGGTCGCAGGTGGGGCCTGGATCTCCCAGGGTCTGATCTACAGATTTATTCCTGGTGCTTCTGTGGGTGTTCAGTGAGTTCATACTACGCACTCTGGGAATGTATGTAGATATTGTTCTCTTGCTAAGGAAGAGTGTTGAGCGGGTAGGATTATGATTACATTTGCATTTTTAGCAGTTCGCCCTGGTTACTATGCAGAGAATGGACTCTAGCATCCTAAGAATGGAGACCAGCAAAATCATTAAGTTGGTATTTAAAAGATGAGAGATGAGGAGAGATAGCTTGGAAGAGGGATGTCAATACTAAGCACTGGTCAGATTCAGGGTATATTTTCTGGAATTTTGCTCATGAACTGAACCTGAGGAGTGAGGCAAAGAGGGGCATCAAAGATGACTATAGGTGTGCCGTTAGCTGGGTGGTGCTGCCATTAACTGGATGAACTGAGGTGAAAGCAATAGGCAGGGGAGCAGTGAAGCTTTTTCTTTTTCTTTTTTTGGATTTGGGGAGGAGCAACAGAGGAAGAGGAGTGGGGGGGCAAAAATAGAGAGGCTTGAATTCGATATGTTACCTTGAAATAAAATAGGTTTTAGATATCCAAGATGAGACATCAAGGAAGTCATTAAATGCATCTATAGAAGCCAACAGAATGGTCAGGGATGGAGATAAGAGATTTGTTTGAACGTTTGGGGTTCTATGAGATAAGGACACAGAGAGGATGGGCAGGACGGAGGCTTCGGGCATCCTGGCATTTAGAGTTTGGACACAGAACGAGGAGGAGAGATCTGCCAAAGAGCCTTAGAGAGAAGGGCCAATAATGGGGAAAGAGACAGACAGAAACAACCCCTTGCCCCCCAAAACAAAAACCCCCCAAACTATGGACTGGTGGAAGTTTGCAGCAGAATAGGGTGATGTGAAAGGGAATAAAAGCCACAGGAGTCTGAAGAAGAAGGGATCCGGGCGTGAACGGCCAACTGCATCCAGTGCGGGTTCAGTCTGTCCTGCTGTATTATAACCGCCTCTGCGCACGGCACGTTCTCTAATAGATTCACACTTCCTTGTAGGTAGAGACTGATGCCTTTTTTAGCCTCACTGTGTACTTAGTATAGGGCCTAATAAGTAGCAGATGCTTATGGAGTATTTTCTGAATGGAGACATGAATCCCAAAGCCCAACAAGATGACAGCTAAAACCAGACAAGGCTCAGAAAAATACAGAAAACATTTCCCGTTCCTTGCACTGACCTCTAGCCTTTAAATTTTCTGCAATGCTTAACATAAAAAGTGATCAAAAGCAGCCCCAAACAGCTCACTGAATAGCATCCGTTAAACAAATGGACAGCAGACCATAGTACTCTGTGTGGGAGGGAATTGGGAAGAATAACTCAACTCTACTTTGAATTAATTTTATATTCATAAATAAGATTGGAATTGGAGCTTTGCTTTGATTCAACTCACTGAAAGTGAAAAGGGAGTATTTCCCCACAGGAAATCTAAGCCTGAATATAGCATAGATGGTAATGGTGTTTTTGCTTAACTTTCAGTAACGGATCATTTTACAATTTAATAACAATCCTAGGGAGGTACACTAGAAGGGACATCAAAGTGTTTAGGGTCCCTTGGAGAAAACTATTCATAATTTTAAAATTATTGTGATAATTATAGGATAATGAGGAAGCTTTTAAAATTGCATCTGATCTACACCTTGACAAGCATCATTTCATCTAAATTCTGTTCCTGTTCCCAAATTGGAGAAAAGCGTACATTTTTTTTCCTTTTTGCTTTACTCATACGTAACAACTTTCTAGTGTCTTTGGTTGGGAATTTCTTCATCTTGTTTTCAAATACTGTAGTGAGTGAGAGTTCTGTTCTGTGCCTTTTCCCCTTTCCTGTTTTCATCTTTTCCCTAAGTATCATCTTAATCCATTTCCTATAGCCCACAATTCCAAATTTATCTCTAATTCAGAAATGGCATCTTATATATAGACTCTTAAATCCCACTGCTTACCAGGCTATTAATTCTTAAAGGTGAGAAATAATGTCTGTTTTTATCCATCAGTGTATCAAAAAGTGCTTGATGCTTAGGAAGTCCCAGGAAATGTTTGTTGAAAAGCAGTAACAGTGATGTGGGTGAGGCAGCACTGTATCTTTTTTGGTTTACTCATTTAATTAGTGAAAGCTTCTGCTTTGGCTGCAGTGTGCACTCTGCAAATCTTACTTTTCTTTTAATCCTTAATCCAAGGGCTACCTTCTCCATGAAACGATGCATCCTTCCATCTGGAAGTGGCCTATACCTTCTAGGCACTCATGTAATTTTATCTGATCTTTCTTAATAGAATCAAATCTCAGTGATGAGCATATTTGTGATGAAAAGCAAGTTTTTCTCCCTACTGCCCCAGTCTGTTTTCCTTTCACTATACTGAATCATTTCATCTTTTTAATTTTTGTTTTTCTGTAACATGATTTGGCAGTAGATATGGACTGAGAGGTGGTTTCTGTTTCTGGTTTCTGTTTGATTACCTATAAATAAAGAGACAGTTTATCCTGGTTTGCCCAGGACAGTCCTAATTTATGCATGTTCTGGCATAATTATTCATACTGCTTTTCACTCTCAGCAGTGGCAGAGTTGGATGATAAAGTAAGTATATGTTCACTTAATCTAGGAGGGTGTAGAAAACACACAGCTCATGACAAATTTAAAGTGCTTTGTGTGTAAAGAATAAAAAGAGAATAATAATATGAAATTGTCTCTAATATAAAAAATTGGCCTCAGAATTTGTATTCCTATATTTGCATATTCCCTCTTGCATAAGGGGGTATGTTTATTTTCTTAGCAATCTATAATGTTATCTTTGGATAGGGAACATAGTTCAAAATCAAACAGACTAGCCAAAGGTTATCTCTTGCAGGGGTTGATAAATCATCAGAGGCCTTTGGTGTTTGGATATTGTGTAAGAGTGTCCCACAGATAAGTTCTCATATATGTAGTATATCTCAGCTCCTTAACTGTCTTGTCTTTATGAGGCTTACTAAAACATTTTTCTATTGTGAAGGCATGTTCCTATAAATACATACATGTTCTTTCCAGCAGGTGGTGTATTTGCAACAAATTGTTCTTTGCTCCATTCTCTCCCCTTTCCCCCCACCCAAAAATAATTGCCAGGTTTCTGCCAGAACCTGCCATATTCAGTGTGATATATCGAGTTGTTAAGATAAAATATAAAGTTTGGAGAAAGATCAGTAATAAGTCTTAAATTGAACATAGATTTCAAGAAACCACCTCTGAAAGAGTCTAGAAATTAATAGCCCATAATATGATGAAAAACCCCAGCTGACATCAAAGGAACCTCTTGCCTTCTTTTTAAAGAATTCTGTTTAATGCATAATTCACTGAGCCCATGAAAGATTCTGGGAAACTTTTGGATAGATATCAGCCTTTTAATTCAAAATTATGCACTCTGGGAAATGGCTGGCACTGAAGGTGGTAAGCCTACTAGGTAATTTACACCAGCAATCAAATTGCAATTACAAAGGAGATTAAAACATGACTTTAAAGAGCCTAACTCCACCCTTAGGGCTATTAGCTGTTTGGTAAACATAGCAAGGAAGCCTGTAATTAAAGAAAACAGTGTAATTAAAAAATTTGACCCTCTTTAGATTTGTTGGGGTGACACTATGAAATCCCAAGGGAGAAAGAAGAAAGCTCCAGTTCAAGTAGTCCTTGGCAGATAGCTTTGTATCTTCAAGGAGGGTGAATATCTTCTGATATTGTCGACCACATCTTATACTAGTTTTTCATTTAAGTGTATATTACTTTTGTCTTTTAAGAGTACCTTGAAGGGATTCGAATCTATCACTGGAGACTACATGTGGAGGGGGTGTGCCAGTGACAAAGCCATTTAATTTGGGGTGCTAACTTGACGGTATTGAGTATTATAATAAGAATCAGTGTCACCTGTGCACATCTTTTGAACACGCTTTGATGATGTATAGTCTATTTTCTGCTGAGGATTTTTAAAATGCAACCTATACTGGAAAATTAGGGGAGAAGGTGAGACTCAAGTAGAAGGCTGGGCAAGACGATTTAGTGAGGAAGATTATCATTGTCTTCTCCTTTCTCCTGGATACCAATTTCTCTAGACCGGGGATGTCCAACCTGTCACCAGTGGGCCACATGCTGATTTTCTAAGGGCTTTTTGTGCTTATCTGTGGTGTTGGATATCATGAAAAGTATGCAGGAACCTCTTTTTTGCTAATCACCTTTTATTAAATAGTGTTTATATATGTAACATGTGGCCCAAGACAACTCTTATTCTTCCAGTGGGGGGTAAAAATGAGAAAACAAAACAAAACATAAAAATTGAACACATCTGCAAGTCTAGACAATTCTTTCCATGAAGAAGGGTCTAGACTCCTTTAGGCACTTGTCCTTAGCAAGTCCTGCTCAATTAGAGTTTGTTAGATCTAGTAAGATGTCACCTCTCTTGGGAGGCCTTGAATTGTTAAGGCATTTTCCTTAATAGAGGAATAAAATTAAAATGACTCTATAGCAGGTGGTGCTGTCTAGGAGTCCTGGCTAATATTATGTGTCTGTACACAACCTTCCTAACATCTGGAACTTTAATAGGAACTAAGGCACAGCCTATTAAACAACAACACATCTGTGTAGCATGTACAATTTCACTATAAATCTTCCTTCAGTGCTTAACTCATACTTCATTACAATTATAGCTTTGATTTCAAACCAATATGCCAAATGCTTCAAAAATAAGGTTGATTAAAAATTCAACTGAATTTATTGTCCAAACCCTAAGGCAAATAACTGATTAAATGATGAGACTATATAGGCCTTATTTTAAAGACATTTAACTCTGCTTCTTTGTAGGAACTTGACTCTAAGCAGATTGAAAGATTAAGATATTTTGGATGGTGCCCAAGACCCTTCATTTCTAAAGACCCATGAAGCTGGAAGAGTGTTTTCAGAGACTCTCAGAAACATTATTAATTATTGCATTAGGCCCTTAGAGACAGGAACTGCTTAAAGCCTGATATGGACCTTTTATCTAGTTAATTAGCTTTATAGGGAGAGTTTTGCACATTTAGCAGATGAGCATAGGTTTTATTACTTGAAACACAATACAATTTATTTTTATGTTGTAATTTTAAGTTAGGAGAAAAAAAGAAAAACAATCTTGGAATTCTAAAATAACTCCAGGAGTTCTGATAATAATGAGGTGCACTGTGATGAGGCATTGTTTTCTCAAACACATTATATCTGCAAAAGAAAATTAAAAAATAGAAAATAAAAATTTAAGTATCATATCCTTCAAATGGGCCAATTCATTCAAGATAAGGGACTTGTGGTGTTACTGAGGTCAGCTGTTCATTTTTACAGAGTAAACATATGAATGAACTAGACTTCAAAAAGCTGTTAATAAATCCCTTTGCTACAGAGTCCAAAGTGAGAGGAGTTTGTGCCTAGCACCCCAGAATTTCTGCTAAACATGTGAAATAGTAAAATGAGCATGTTATACTCTTCCCCAATTTTTCCACATCTAAAATCTGCTGGCTGGAATTGCCCATGCTATTCCCTGAATATGCTATGAGGAATTTACCAGCAGCTATATTCTCTTTCACAACCTCAAAGCTCGCTTTGATTTTGTTTCGATCCTAATGGGCTTTGAAACCCATAATGTTTACTGTAAGTAGATTTTAAGGTTGTTTTTTTTTTTTTTTGAGACAGAGTCTTACTCTGTCACCTGTGATAGAGTTCCAAGGCATCTTAGCTCACAGCAACCTCAAACTCTTTGGCTCGAGTAATCCTCTTGCCTCAGCCTCCCAGGTAGCTGGGACTAGAGGTGCCCACCACAACGCCCAGCTAGTTTTTGTATTTTTTTTCTTTTTTTTTTTTTTTTAGTAGAGATGGGGTCTCGCTCTAGCTCAGGTTGGTCTTGAACTCCTGTGCTCAAGCAATCCACCCGTCTCAGCCTCCCAGAGTGCTAGGATTACAAGAATAAGCCACCACCCTGGGCCAGAACTTTTAAGTTCTTAAACTTAATCCTAATCTGTTTGTATTAACACATGGTTAACAGGCATCAGAGGTAAATACTGATTCTCTAGCCACATAATCCAAACTTTCTCTCTTCTCTCAATTGCTTTTCCCTGTCTCTTCATGTCAAAGCACATCAGCACAACTGCACACGTCTGTATCATGTTGTATGAGGTGATTTTTGCTGTTGGGAATCAATTGAACTCTCGAGTACTTAATCTCACATGTATATTGCAAAATTAATCAATTTCCTCAACACTGAAAAAATGATCTCATGACTTTTTTCTCCTATAGTAATATGCATTTTCTTACTAGCAATTTTAATACGCTCATTACTTTTACCTTTCAAAATGAGGGAAATAATTTTCATAAAACATTTCAAAATAACAAACTCCAATGGTTGTGAACACAATGATTATGTATAATTTCTTATGCCCTCATTTGGTTGGGGTAGGGGTGGGTAGAATTTTTGTTCTAGATCATAGTTTTGCTAAACTGAATCAATTACTAAGTTTAAAGTCTGTAAGTATTTCATTTCATTACATTGCTGGTGGGACTGCAAACTAATACAACCTTTTTGGAAGGAAGTATGGAGAAACCTCAAAGAATTCAACCTA
>CAUYRH010047950.1:0-10332 GCA_963574655.1 Perodicticus potto | reverse complement strand
GGCTAGAGAAATAAGGCCAAGGAAGATTCATGGAGGATGGATAAGACAACTAGCTAGCCATTCTGGGCTGGGAGCCCAATGCAGAAATAAGCATGGCACATTTAAGGGCAGTAGAGAAGGGAATTAGACTATGACAAGGGGGGCAAGCCAACACTTTCCTTTATTCAGTCATTCAATGAAGATGAGTGCTTAACATATGCTAAGTAACAGCTTCAAATAAGACAGTCAAGGTCTGTATCCAGTAAAACTGAACTAACCGGCACAAGGCTGAACAGAAAAGGGTGGGGCTGGATACTGGAGAGACTACAGAGCTTAGATTTTTATCCTGAGGGCATTAGTAGGGAGGGGGCAGAGATAGAACACTGAAAGTTTAAGGAAGGAAAATAAAGGCAACTTGTGCTTTACAGGGTCAAGCTGGTTCAAGGAAATTCCCGGGAGCGTGTGGAAGCCCTCTCCCTAATAAGTGAACTCAAGCTCATGACCGCCAAGCTCCTTCCAAGCTTCCTGCACTGTTTCTCCGATGACTTCACAGCAGTTCGGCGGGCAGCCTGTGTGGCAGCTGGTGCCCTGCAGATCCATGACAAGATGGTGAGTCAGGGAAACATGTTCTTATCTTACCTTATTAACCTAAGGACAGCATTACCTTCCCTTGTGCATAGCACACTCACCATTCTGTGGGGACACAAATGAGAGATCAGGACCAGTAAGGTGAGGAGGGGGTATATAGGGCATGCGTTTATTAGGACCATTTAGCTCTCAGCCACCCAATCTTCACTCTAGACTCTAGAGCATCCCCTTGAATCCAGCTCTCACCACACTTAACTAACTTCTCATTACCTGGGTACTGATGGGCTTTAGTAGCAACTCCAGGGATCAGAAGTATAATTTCTAGTTATTAGAGGGAAATCTGAGTGAGGTGTTCAAAAGCAGCTGAGAAAAATTAATCTATAGATACCAGATAATTCAGCTAACACACTATGTGTACAAGTTGGTGCTTCTGACTCCAACTCACTTGTCCCTAGAATTGATAGGTCATTTTTCAGTTACAGCACCTTTTAGAGATAAGTGAAGTCCTTGTTTCTGGTTTATTCTTGTTCTGGTTCTGCTTACTTAACACTGTCTTTTATCCATCTCAGGTGCTTGAATGCCTCCTTGATCTGATACAGAAAGATCCTTCCTGGAAAATCAAGGCCTTTGCTATTCGAGGTATTACAGAAGTTGTGACCCCAGCTTTTCAAATACATTACCTTATGCTAGTAAAAATGATCCCCCAAAACTTTCTAGTAACAGGATGTGGCATAGAAGAATGGATAATCTTAGCTTCTCAGAAGTGCCTTGGGAGAAGGGAAAGATTTTTATTATAATTTTTGTTTTTATTATAATTTTTAGATAAGCATCCTTAGTCTAGGAGGTCTATGTCAAACTTGTTAAGGTAAAGAGGCTGTCAAGACAGTCCTTGCCAACAGAATTAAGGATAGTTCTCCAAGTAGATTTTTCAATCTACTATGTATATATCTGTCGGATACATCTTTTTTTCCCTAGAGTTTTTTTTTTTTTTTTTTTACCTACTGTACTCTGTACAAGTCAAAACTGCTATAGAACTAAAACCTTGCCACTACTTTTCCTAGTTTCTTTTTAGGATCTTGGGCATTGCTTCTCTGACAATCTTTGGCAGGTCCCTAGCAGAATCAGCCCTAGGTAAACCTGTGAAGTAATTGTGCCTCTCTTCTCCATCACGCTGCCTCAACTAGGCTGGTCTCCTAAGTTATCTGTCCCATATCTCACCCCCAAATGGGCAAATTAGTCCATGTTGACATCCTAATGGGCAAGGATGAGATGGAATTCCCCTTCTCAGAATTCTTTGGCAGGAATGTCCCACTCTAACCTATCCCTAAAATTCCAAGGGTGATTAATTGCCATCCAAAAGGGTACATATTGTTTGCAATACTCAACTTATTTCTGGATGTTAAGATATAGCTCACTCAGACTTCAGGGACAGTGGTACATGCTGCCCCCTAATCTCTGCAGCTTTGGGACAGATTGGAGAAGTCAGTCCCCAGCTGATAGATCTCCTGCTCTGGGCAATCCACTATGAAGCATCACCAGGTGTACGACTGGAAGCTTGCCGTAGCATCCGAGCCCTCAAACTTCAAGGGGACCGGGTGAGAGACACCTTTCTAGATGTGCTGCTCCTGGAGGACCATGAGGCTGTTCTAACGTACGTTCTAAACCTGTTTCCTGCCATGACCTCTTGCACTGCAATTCTCCCATCCTTGCTGATGGAGTATGTCCCTGCCTTTCCAGGCTGCTTAATGGCCAGTGAAAGCACAGGCCAACCTGTGCCATTCACATACCTACCCAAGAAAGTAACAGAAACTGGCTCACATTAGATCGAAAGACAAGCTTATGTAGGTTATGTACCTTTTCTCCCCACCTCCTCCCATTCTGATTTTTGTCTTTTAAGTTATTCATCTATTCAAATAAAATTTATTGAGTGCCCACTATAACAACAGGCTTTAAAGTCAAAAAGATCATGGTCTAGGGTGGCACCTGTGGCTCAAAGGAGTAGGGCACCGGCCCCATATGCCAGACGTGGTGGGTTCAAACCCAGCCCTGGCCAAAAACTGGGGGGGAGGGGGAGGAAATCATGGGCTCGGCGCCTGTGGCTCAATGGGCTAAGGCACCAGCCACGTACACCTGAGCTGGCGGGTTCGAATCCAGCCCAGGCCCACCAAACAACAATGATGGCTGCAACCAATAAAAAAAAAAAATGGCCAGGCGTTGTGGCGGGCACCTGTAGTCCCAGCTACTTGGGAGGCAGAGGCAGGAGACTCGCTTGAGCCAGGAATTGGAGGTTGCTGTGAGCTGTGATACCACGGCACTCTATCCAGGATGATAGCTTGAGGCACTGTCTTAAAAAAGAAAAAAAAGATCATGGTCTAAATTTCAGCTATGACATGCAGTAGCTATGTTAGCCTGGGCAAGGTCCTGAAACACTCTGAAACCATTTTTCCACGTATCAAATGCAGTTGATAGTCTACATTAGGTGGAGACTATCTAAGGTTGTAGAGACAACTGTCACAAAGCTGGTCAGTAAATGGTACCTATTACTACCTTTGAATATATTGTCTCAAAAACTGCACATCATCCATATAAGTTAAGCATCATACAAAAAAACTAAGGTAAAATTTTCACTAACGGGTGTAAAAAAATCTTCAACCAATATCACAAGAGAATAATTTTTTTAGGCATTTCTATACCATCTAGTACTTATAAGCATGAGACAATCAGTTACTTTAGTAATCCTTTTTGATGATTTGCTGCCTAGTAGTTTTTTCTTCATACCATTTTTGCAGCTAAGACTCAGTAAAACCACGTTTAGGATTCTTGCTCAATTCCAAGTTCTATATTTTCCACCCCATGCTCTTTTATTTATTATCATTATTATTTGTTTTTTTTAGAGACAAGATCTCACTCTGTCACCCAGACTGGAGGGTAGTCGCAATTCAGCCTCAAACTCCTGGGCTCCAGGGATCCTCCTGCCTTACCTTCTGAAGCACTTATTACAGGCATCTGTCACCATGCCTGGCTAATTTTTAAAAATTTCTTTTGGAGACGAGGTACTGGTCTCTATTTTGCCCAGGCTGGTCTCAACCTCCTGGCTTCAAGCAATCTTCCTGCCTCAGCCTCTAAAACTGCTGGGATTACAAATTAGGATTATAAGCCACCACATCCAGTGTCCTATACTTTTTTTTTTTTTTTGAGACAGAGTCTCTCACTATGTCACCCTTGGTAGAATGCCGTGGCATCACAGCTCACAGCAACCTCAAATTCTTGGGCTTAAGTGATTTTCTTGCCTCAGCCTCCCAAGTAGCTGGGACTATAGGTGCCCGCCACAACGCCCGGCTATTTTTTTGTTGCAGTTGTCATTGTTGTTTGGCAGGCATGGGCTGGGCTCAAACCCACAGCCTCAGTGTATGTGGCTGGTGCCCTAACCACTGAGCTACAGGCACTGAGCCCCCCCCACTCCTCCTTCTTTAGAGGACAGGGAAGCACAATCCAGGAAGTCCCTCTTATCTTTCAGGGAAATTTACCAGGCAATGAAGATACTCAATTTAGAATGTGAAGCAAACCCAGAAATGCTTGAGAAGATCAAAATAAAGGTAAATAAGTGCAAGGTCTATTTTCAAGGGAATGTTTGGAGCTCTCAAGAGTTCCTCAGACTCTTCCCCAACACAGAAATATTTTTTTCAAACCCAAACATGTATCATTTGAACATTTGTGCAAAAATTGGTTATAAAATCCTATTAGTTTATAAAAACAAAACAAAATCCTACTAATCCTATCAAGTAGCCCTCAAAATCAGGGTTTATTACTGTGGGGTTTGTTTGTTTTGGGTTTTTTTGAGGCTACAGTGCCCAGGTGTCACCTAGCTCACAGCAACCTCAAACTCCTGGGTTCAAACAATCCTCCTGCCTGAGCCTTCTAGTAACTGGGACTAGGGGTGCCTGCCTAGCTTATTTTTCCTATTTTTAGTAGAGATGGCGTCTCAACTCTTGCTCAGGCTGGTCTTGAACTTCTAAGCTCAAGGGATCCTCCTGCCTTGGCCTTCCAGAGTGCTAAGATTACAGGTGTGAGCCACCACACCCTGCTAGATTTTCTTTTTTTTATTTTTTTATTTTTATTTTTTGAGACAGAGCCTCAAGCTGTCACCCTGGATAGAGAGCTGTGGCATCACAGCTCACAGCAACCTCCAATTCCCGGGCTCAAGCGAGTCTCTTGCCTCTGCCTCCCAAGTAGCTGGGACTACAGGTGCCCACCACAACGCCTGGCCATTTTTTGGTTGCAGCCGTCATTGTTGTTTGGCGGACCCAGGCTGGATTCGAACCCTCCAGCTCAGGTGTACATGGCTGGCGCCTTAGCCCGTTGAGCCACAGGCGCCGAGCCCTGCTAGATTTTCTTAATTTTCCTTAATTTCTAATCTGGGTTCCTCACCAGCTGAAAGGGTTATTCTAATTTGTCAAGACTATTAGATGGAAGAATAGAGGGGAAATGACTTTAAAAAGGTAATCCACGAACCCAACTTCAGTGAAGTTTCTTTTTATTTATTTATTTTTGAGATAGAGTCTCTCTGTTACCTAGGCTAAACTGCTGTGGCATCAGCCTAGCTCACAGCAATCTCAAATTCCTGGGCTCAAGTGATCTCCTGCCTCAGCCTCCCGAGTAGCTGGGATTACAGGCACCTCACAACACCCAGCTAATTTTTCTAATTTTAGTAGAGATGGGGTCTTACTCTTGCTCAGGCTGGTATCAAACTCCTTAACTCAAGTGATCCAATTGCCTTGGCCTGACAGAGTGCTAGGATTACAGGTGGGGGTCACCGCACCTGGCAGAAACAGGCATTTCTGAGTAGGTTCCTTTCATCCTGCCAAAAAAAACTAAGGTGCAATTTTCACTAACAGGTGTAAAAGAATCTCCAATATCACAAAAGAACAACGTTCTTAGGCATTTCTGTACCACCTAATACTCATAAGCATGAGACAATCAGTTACTGTGGTAATGCCTTTTGATGATTTGCTGCCTAGTACAGTTTAACATCATTTGCTCTAATCTAGATTAACATGCTAAATCAAAAGGATTTGCTGACACAGAAAATATTCAAGTTTGAGAAGATCATCAGAAAAGTGAAGGAGGAAGCAAAACGTATATACTTACAACCCAAAGAAGATCAAGAACCACTGACGCTACATAGTCTTCTCAAAGCAACTTTTCAGGGTAAGTTTCCCAGGGGTCAGTCCTATTCCTTGACTCCTTTAGTAAGCCTTTTCCAGAATCTGGATGTTTTGTGATTTAGTAGTGAACTCTACTCAGGATGAAAGCATCAGGAAAGCCTACTTTTCTTTCCTTCTTGGCCATCATCCACTGAGTTTTTATTTTTTCCTATCTGCCAGGTTTTTATTCATTTTCTAGTTTATCCCTTAAAAAAAGAATAAGGTAGCTGTATTTGAACTGATTTAAAAGTTAGGTCATAAAAGGACATATTAGAAAAACAAAAGTTTATAAAACGAGAGCTGTGTATGTTTGATTAAGCACATACACACATACAAAGCTTTTAATCGTGGTTACCTTGTCTGGAAAGTGGGGTTGGAGAGAGAGCTATCATTTTACATAAATGCACATCTGTGCTATTGTAACTTTAAAAAAAAAAAAAGACTTTATAAAGTTCTCAACCTTAAACAACTGAACCTATCAGTTATGGTGATAAAATCTTAGAGTGCCAGACACGACTTAAATGATGAGGGTACAGAAATCAAGCTGTATCAAATTATACTTACAAAATCTGTGTGCCCAAGTGTAGCAGCAGCTTCAGGTCAGTCAGCTGCCTACCAGCTACCACCCCAAACCTAGGTCTTCTGGTTCCAAGTCCAGTGCTCTTTCTGGTACACCAGGCACTTTTCCACCAACCATGAGACCAGATTTGAGAAAGTTTCTTCCAACTGCCAGAAAAAAATGAGAGTGGAAAATAACTTGAACACCAGCCTTCCCTTATGGCTAGCTTGCTAAAAGTTCGTTTACTAAGACCTATGACACCATAGCTAAGTGACATGCTTCCCCTCTAGAAGCAGTGCCAGCCACTGATGCAAACAAGCACTGAGCAAAAACATAATATACTTTTAAAGTTGACCTTGTAATGGAAAATGACTTTTCTACTAGGATTGGACTATTTAGAATTCAAGTAGCATATTTTAAAATCAAAAAATTACCCCCAAAGTTAAAGAACTGGCCCAACCAGATGAGTTCTCTTCTTTAAAAGGTTAATATTCTCCATTTACATCCTACAACCACCCCAAGTTGCTTTTTGTCTCAGGCATTATAGGTTTTCCCTGTCTTCCACCCCCTCCCATATTTCTTCAAACCATCCCACATAATAATCTAGTATTAGAAAAGGGAAACATTCTTTGTCTTTGACACTTTAATTTTCTAATGTTCATACAAACTTAATAACAAACAGTATACTGACCCAAAACCTCCCCCCAAACTGGTGAAAGAGAATTCAAATGCAAGATGCAAATTTCATATAAAAATTCTGGTGTCTCAAGCAGAATGACATGGCCAGTGCTACACAGTACACTGAAGCCTGAGCGCGATGAAGCTGGTTCTCTGAAATGATCAGAGATCAAGGTTACTTTTTCACTTCCAACGTCAGCTTTTACATTTGTACCTAGATGAAGTGGTTCTTCCTAGAAGACCGTCTGAGGTTTGTGACATTGAAGCAGTCATAAAGGTAAATGTGAGCACACTGATGATTATCAAGGTAAGAACATGAATTAAAAAAAAAAAGTGGCAGTGGTAGGGGAGAATCCCCCCTGCCTTGTTTCCAACAATTAACAAAAAACCTGTTTTAAGTTAGAGGCATCTTGGTTAGCAGCAACCCTTTATCATACAACATGGTTGCCAAGGAAAGCTGGTCCTCCACACTGTCACAGGGCAGGTCCCCTACTCTCACAAACTCTGGGTAGGAGCGAAGCAAGAGTTCTATAGCATCTGCTTGCTGGGGGTATATTTCCAAGCACTTGGGCTCTTCCAGATGATAAACACGGGAGTTTTCCACTGTGTAATAGAGAAACAAATGGCCTCCCTCACCCACCAGACGAGCTATCCCATCCTGAAGTATGTGGACTTCTGTTTCTGTTGTCAACTGGGCCCCCACATTTACAGGTTGTCCAGCCTCCCAGCGAATTGGGAGCCCGTGAACACTTAATGCCCTCTCCCTATCAGTCAAAACAGGGGGCAGAGAATCATGGATGAAGTCTTTGGCTCGCTGGTCAGCCACAGCATCAACAGGAGCAAAGTGTCCCAGCCTGGCAACCAAGACCCGGACCTTCTCCATGAAAGCAGTTCTTCGTGGATCCTTAGACTCAGAATGCTGGGCCCCCATGTAATCCATAAAGTCTCGGGGAAGACCCCTCCGAAACTCCACATTTTCTTCCATTGCAGCCTGCACAGCCAGAGGCAGCACAGCCTCTAGAAAGTCTCCCCAGGTATTGCGCTGGTATGTGGACAAGGTCAGATGCAGGGAGTGGACTCCATCCTGGCATTCAGCTTGGTGAATGAAGCCCCGAGGAAAATAAAGCAAATCTCCAGGTTCCAGGACGGTCTGCAGCACCGGCTCACCGAGGTCGTCCTGACTGAAGTTGGGGCTAGATGTCAGGGCCAGTTCCTCTGCTGGTACCCGAGGTCGGTAGACACGCCAGAGTTTCCTACCTTCCAGCTGCAGCACGAAAGCTTCGATGTCGTCGTAGTGAGGGGCAAAGCCCTGCGAATTGGGGGGCGTGAGGTAAACGTTGGAGCCTGCCATGCTTCCAAACTGCTCTTGGAGTACGGCCAAAAACTGCCACACAGTGGTCGAGAAAGCCTGCGGACACAGGAGGCGCAGGGAGCAACCGGCCTGGTACAGGGACCACGCGGCGGCTGGCAAGGCGCGGCCGGGCGGGTTCAGGGTCTCGCGCCTCCCATCGATGTAGCGCGCGGCGTCCAAATGTTGCCCGAACTGCACCTCTTCGTTGCGCAGTATTGAGTCCAGATCGGCGGTAGAGAAAAGGCCCTGGTAGTAAGTGCGGTCCTGTCGCCGCACCAGCACCGCCTCTCGCTCCCACAAGCGCCGGTAGAAATGATCTGGCGGCATTGGAGCGATGAGCCACTCAAAGAGGTGTGCTGCTCGCCGCCGGCTGCTGGGGATGCGGTTCAGCTCGGTCAAGACGCGCTGCAGGGGGCAGTCCCAGGACAGCTCTCCACCGGCGCTATCCACCTCCGGTCCCGACAGCGTCGCAGGGCCCCCGGAATGTGGGGCGGCCCCCAAGTGCTTGGCTGTGCACAGCAGGGCAGAGTTCTCCACCACGCGGGCCGGCGCAGCCGCCGAAGCTGGCAGGAGGCGCACTTGCTGGGTCTGCGCTTCAACAAGACGCGCCGGCGGGGTCTGCAGGGAGTGCGCGGTGGGCGAGGCTTCCAGCAGCTCTGCAGGCCCCAGATGGCCGTAGGGCTCTCGCCTGGCCACGTCCGGGATGGCTGCCGCTGCTGTCCCGCTAGGCAGTGCGTCCCCCAGATCGTTAGCCGTGGACTCCATTCTCGAGTCCTCCAAGTCCTCGCTTGGCAGCGTCTGGACCCTCAGCGCTGCCATGCGGGACGCTGCACTTCTTCTCAGCTGCCTCCGTATCTTCCTGGGTCTCAAGGGCAGGGCCAGGATCGACCCGCCATGTGGCTGGGGCTGGCGCCGACGCCTCGGCCGCCCACGCTTCAACACCCCTACACCAGCTCGCAGCCCATCCATGGCCAGACTGCACTTTCGCAGCTAGGCCGGAGATAAATAGGGCAGTCAAACAGACAGCGGCTGTGGTGCACTCTGGGAAGGGGGCGTGGCCTCCAGCTAGCTCCTGGTTAGCCACGCCCGCCATTCGTCCTCCAGACTTCTCCAGCCAGCGGTGTTAGCAAATGTCTTCATTAAATGCATGGGTTCATTTAATCCCTACAAACTAAAAGGATTCCGCCTTTAGAGGGCAATTTAAAAATCAGCTTGCTAGGAACTCCAGGAGAAAGACAGTTGGCTACTTAACTCATTTTTCTCCCAGTCTCTGCACATTGCAGTGTTCCTTGGACGTCCTCATTTCTGAAAAGGAGTCCTCAGTAAACTTCCCATGGGAAAGTACACAATTCTTGTTTTTCTTTTCCTTCCTTACCTCGTTTTTTTCAGAGAGAGTCTCACTTTGTCGCCCTCGGTAGAGTGCCGTAGCGTCATAGCTCACAGCAACCTCAAACTCTTGGGCTTAAGCGAGCCTCTACCCTCAGCCTCCCAAGTACCTGGGACTACAAGCTCCGTCACAACGTCCTGCTATTTTTAGAGACGTGGTCTTGTTCTGGCTCAGTTTGGTCTTGAACTGGTGAGCTCAGGCAATCCACCTGACTTGGCCTCCCTGTGTGCTAGGATTACAGGTCCAAGGAATATGAGCAAAGTTTGAGATTCGGAATTCGTGCGGCAAAGTCTGTGATTCTACAGAACATCCCACTAGGTTCTCTGCAATGCAGATGCTTCATTGATTGAAGCCCCAAGACTTCTCTACCTTTCTCTGTTACATATCCTGACAGTCTTTGGCCCAGATCTGAAAAAGAATTCTTTACTTGCATTCTTTTTTTTTTTTTTTTTTTTTTTTTTGTAGAGACAGAGTCTCACTTTATCGCCCTTGGTAGAGTGCCGTGGCGTCACACTGCTCACAGCAACCTCCAACTCCTGCGCTTTGGCGATTCTCTTGCCTCAGCCTCCCGAGTAGCTGGGACTAC